>LUCH01005424.1:7205-23872 GCA_013368495.1 Paragonimus heterotremus | reverse complement strand
TTTTCCTTCTACCCAACATGGCTTCCTTCCTAACCGGTCCTGCATAAGTAAAACGCGTATTTTTATGGATAGTCTGAGGGCGGCTGAAGACAATGGCCCCACCTAAGATGCTCTCTTCTCCGACTTTGGCAAGGCTAGCGAATGTGTCCCACATGGCCCTTTCAGATACAAGCTGGAAGCACATGGTTATAGTCAAGGCGGTTGGCTCACTTTTCGAGACTGTAGAGACAAACATATGTTGCCACACATCCTTATTACTGTAGTAAAATAATTCAGAAGCCCTTTAGTTACTTCTGCCACACAGAACCCATCGCGTTACCACTGCCGGTAAAATACCGTCTATCGCAGCGGCCTAAGACGGACATTGTATTTATTAATTGCAATTTATGGATTTATCCCGGTTTCCTACGTTGCTTTGTGACGGTTGTTCGCCGGGTTATGAAAGATAAAACAAGAAACACTAGCAAATCTGAAGGGAAGTAGCATCAATGTCCTCATTACGTTGCGGCTTACCAGATTATGGCGATTTTGTCACCAACTCCTCGGAAGGTATGTAGTGTGACCAACGCGCATCTTGACAACACAAACACTGCTCAGGCAATTAATTCTATCAGTACAGAATCCGTATCAGTGACAGCGCAATGCCGTTCCACCGCGCTGATTGCTGCACCGTAAGTTCTCACGAGAAGATCAGCTGTGTCGCTATACACGGGAAATTTCCCTTCAATTTGTGTGAGCTAGACCAATAGGCAGTTCAGTTATTGGCGGGTAAATGCAGGGCTGTTCGTTTGATGGGTTTCTATACGAACAACTTCACCGATATGCGTTCCGATAACACTTAATGGTCGACTCACTTCGGGATCCGAGTGTGACACTACGGATGCCGTCCCATGCATCCTATTTGTAGATGTCTCTTCTCCTACCACCCCCTCACCAGGTGTCACAACTGCAGTTGGTTCACAGTTTGCGCTAAACGAATCTCCTGCTGCTGCCGCCGTTACTAGTATACTAAGCTACGCCACCGTTGTTGCTAAGTCAATGGCAACAGCAGTCGGTGATGGTGACTTGATCAACTCTGCGAACAGCAAGCAGCCGTCAGCCGTCAGTAAACAGAACCTTTTATAAACTTCTACTTGCACGGCCATTGGAAGAAAACCAGAAGGGCAAACCCAAGAGAACTGGACTTGACAACTCCGATGCTTTGGTGGATATTTCACGATTCTCGGAGATCGATATAGTATCTCCCACAAATACGCAGAAGGGGCACATGACAGATACGCTTGCCTTGCTCTCAAAGGGGAATATCACCAAAAAGCACGTAAGTGGCATGTACGAAAGTCTGTACAATAAGTACAACACGACGTGGAAATCCTTTCACAGATTACGGTTTCATATTTTGCAACTTAAGGGAATCGACGGAGAAGCTCCCTAAACATTGCTTGATGTCCGATTTAGACTGGTCCAAAGTCAGCTCAACAAAGCTATTGACCTCAAGATTCCCAAGCTTCACAGTTCGCAAGCATATACTCCCGGGCTATATCCTGGGAGATACTCCTACCCCACGACCCAGGCTACTGGGAGTTGCTCCGTCCATCACTGAGGAACGCAAAGCGCTCTTGCTTATCACGTTAACACCCGAAGGACCAAAGTTAAGCGTCCACAAAGATCTGTTTTGTGCCGATCGTTTCAAGCGAGATGAGAGCCTCAGGGACCTAAGGACACGAAGTGTTGCAGGTGAACATGGACCTTAGCCTGTGGGTTTCCGGGTGGTTTGCCGACAATCTCCATCCGTCTTGTAAATCCGGTTTGCTGGTACACGTTCCTGTTATCGTGGTTACAGTTTCCTTCAGGTGGTTTTCGGAAATTTGCATAGTGTGAGGGACGTGATGCATGATGTGCAGGCTCTAGTTGATGACTGGCAACCGAAAGTCCTTGCTTTCGCCGAAAGGCTAGTTGATTCCTACAAACTAAACAGCGTACAGACGTGGTCGGATACCTCAGCAACATGGATGTTGTTTTCCTCTGTACATCAGAAATGAGTTTGATGCAATAAAGACAGATTCGTTCAATTCTCCCGAAGGAACTGTCGAAACCTTATTGCTGTGCATGACCATGTGTCCCAGAGGACTACTGACAGTGATTGCCATATACAGAATTCCCGCTCTTATTTCGTCTGACGAACTACAGTTTATCAATGGATATACATCGAAGAAATGTCTGATCCTAGGAGATTTCAACATGCCAGTGGTGTGTTGAAGTCGCCCACCCGTTCAGCTGCAAGAGGTCTGCTGGATTTTATCCTGCAAACTCCACCGGAGCAGTTTTTGACCAATCAACAAGATTTATGGGGGATCAGACTGCCTCAACGTCGGATATCATCACCTCGAAATCCGCCAACCTTGTCTGTGTTGTGACCCGCTTGTCAACGACAATGAGTAATGACTAGCGCATAAATATACGAACCACGGACGCGGAACACAGTGAGCAAATATACGCGAAAACTTCAGAAGAATATAGAAGGTCTCGACCTTCGGCCGAGGATGTACTTCTTATAAGACCAATGACAAAATAGTAGCGTCTGCATGTACATGGTATCCGAACGGCACCAGAAAATCCCGCCGGAACTGGCCGATCGGAGCTGGGGAAACGTGTGTCGAAATAGAATTTTAGCGCGTTATGGCACACAACGTTACATTTCAAAACCATGAACAATTTCTCGAAGGTATCTCGAAAAATAAACCATTTTTAGGGGAAACAGACTTTTCCAAGAGTTACCGATTTGGTTCGTAAGCAGTCACCAGGCTCAAGCAATCACATCATCGTGTCGATCCGTCGCTGCGTTGTAAGGGGTGAAGATGACGCTCAACCTCGTTTCCCTAATATGTATTACACATATGTTATATATCGTATGACTGCTATTTGCTCGTTGTATGTATTATTGTATATATTATGTAATATACACCGTTTACATACATTTGAGATATCTGGAGGGCAGACTTTGGTGCTATGAGGGCCGCCGCGGTTCGCCAACCGCGCCAAATCATGGAGTGGGACGCCGAAAGAACAACATGGCAGAGGCTGCACAGCAACATTTAGTCTAGTTCTGCACCCAAACATTCCTTTAACTGTCAAACGGGGTTCCTAAATGCCCCCATGGATTGACCAAGATGGTAAAAAGGCGATGAGGAAGGGAGCCAGTGAATGGAGAGTATATCGGTGCTCCATCGATTGCTACTTTTGAAGCTCATATGGTAGCTCGAGTTGCTTAAAATCAGCTTCTTAGTATTGTCAGGTCAGGGGATGAAGTTGAGGCAGCCAACGCTGTTTCCGCCGGCTCAAAACGTTTCTTTTGGATACGTGAAACGTCAAACTGGATATCCTGTTCGCTTTGGTTTCGATAAGGTGTAATTATAGGAGAATCAGAATGTTAGCACCTTCGCACTGGACCCTCTTATTCCAGCCGGGAAAGTAGAAACGAAGATCGAGAAGTAGCTCTCTCTCTGATAACTGAGAAAGCTGTTCATCAAAAAGCCTCTGGACCGGATGGACATGGACAAAAATTAATTTATGGACTTGCGCGAGTCTTTCACAATCCGCTCAATCTGGTCTTTCGGAAGTCTACTGAAAACGGGATGCACCCCATGCAGCGGCGTAAGGCCGTGGTGCCCCATATTCGAGAAGAGGGGCAGGATGATACTCGTTAAATACTGACCCATAAGCCTGACAAGCGTCGTCGTGGAACTCATCGAGAGGCTAGTAAAAGAAGAGGCCGAAATTCGTTTGACCATTTTTTGGGCTTCTTGGTCCAGTCCAACATGACTGCAAACATGGGTACTTTTGTCTCATAAATCTCCATACTGTGAAGGAGAACAGGGCGGAAGCATTGCACTAGGACGTGCTGTGATTGCAGTTTTCACTTACCTTGGCAAGCGCATCAACAGTGTCCCTCATCAGAGGCTGTGTATTAAATCGCACTCTACTGGATTGGATGAGATGGTTTTACGACGGAAATTTGCGTATCTGCAATGCAGGGAACAGTGCGTTCATGCAGCAACGAGTATTTTCTCCCAGTATGCTGTGATAGGGGGGTTACAACGGGTTCGGTTTTTTGTGACCTCTCCTAAACTTGCTCCAACTCACTAAGCTTCCGGATCTTCCAGAAGTGCCTCCATGGAATTTTGTGGATGATTTCAAGGTGTGGCAGATTATGGATAATTCAGGAGGTTAGGAGGCCCTTCTGAGGGTCCTAAATCAGCTTTGGAACTGGTCGGCAGATTGGTTATTGTCAATGAATCGTGAAAAGTGCACCGTATTGCTGTTGCCACAACCACTTACACAAACTTAGGGGAATGGAGCGGCCGGTTTTGAGCCGTTAGGAGGATTTTGATTTCCCTATCTCCGACAACCTCAGGGTCAGCAGTCAATGATGCCCGGCTGCTAGCAAAGCTTTCCGTGTGTTATGGACTGTTCGTCGAGCCTTCAGTGTGCTGACGGGCGATACGTTCTCTAAACTCTACTACGTTTGTTAGACCTCACCTCGAATACTGCATTCAGGTGAACCGGCCAGGCTTACTGCGTGATACGGTAACACTAGAAAGGGTCATGCATGTAGGTACTCCTCTGGTGCAAGACTTGAAACGCCCATCTTACTCACAAAAACCAGACATACGAAGGATGTATTCGCTGTTTCAATGACGATTAAGAAGTGATCTAACTCTCACCTACCGTATATTGACCGGGCGCATTGGTCCTGATCTCTCTGGACATTTCTTGCTCGCACAGCTATAGATTCTCCGTGAACACCCTCCAAAGATAAACAGTTTCCGGTCTGATTATATAAGAGCTGAATCGCGTGTCTTGGTGCGTCAGAGATCACTGAAAGACTTTTCCACAGAGGGCAGGGATTTCGTACTAAGTGGGAGATTTCAATCTTAAGCTTGATGCTCTAGGATCTTAACTTACTCTTTCCCTGTATGTCTAGTGCTCCGTATCCATTGCCTCATATTATATGCCCCGTCCTTACCATCTGTTTCCTCGCATGCCTTCATGGATGACCCTTAAAACAACACCATCTCCACCATACTAATTTAGTGTTTTATCCCGTGACAAGTACAGCGGGGACTGAGGTGTCGGTCACGTGGTCATTACTAGTTGACCGGTAGTTGGATTCATGAGCATATGCCCAGTTTACTCAGTCCAACTGGCGGTATCCGGTTTCCCGCTTCGGTTTCAAGAACGTTCATCTGTGGGAACTACCACGGGAGACACTCCGGATGTTCCGGTACGACCTGCAGATGAATCTGATATTTAATTAGAAGTTATTCGCTGGATTGTCTCTTTTCGTCATGATAGAGCATTAAGAGTTGAGCCCGAATGTGATCCACATACCCACCATGATTTGTCACCTCCCGTCATAAAATTGCCTCACTATTCCAACATCCTATATAATTGATACCTACCATTCAAAAATATGCGTACTGTGTTGTTTTGCCTTATTGTGTTTTGTGGTCCATATACGATTGAATGTTATTCTATATAGTTCAGTTCTAATTAAAACAGTCTTTCTACAGACCAGTGACCTAAAAATTTGACATGTCACCGATCCCAGTGTGCTACAGCTTGATCTAGACTCCACTGAGCGCCGATCTGACGAATGGAATCTCCTACTAAATGACAAACCCGCACATATGTCCCTTGGTGGATATTCTGACAATGCCTTCGTGATTCATGGTGCATGGTATACAGTAGGCATCATGAAAATCGATCAGAAGAAAGGTCTGAGCATCTAGTTGGCGTCTAATTTATCTTTCGCGCATCATCAGGAGATGGCGGCGAAAACGAGATTTTCGCCCTTCAGATGATTAAGCGCACCTTCACCCGCATAGACAAGAGATCGTTACAATTGCTTAACTGGGTTTATGTAAGTCCGCTCCCCGAGTATGTTAATCAGGAAGGAATATAGCATATTGGTAAATCAGTTTATTAACTGTTGAATGTCCAGCTCGCGGTTACAAAACTGGTCATGAGCCTAAGAAATGTCGCGTGCGTTTCTCGGCTTGAAGTTACTGATCGATATTCTCTTGGATTTCTATGCTGCTTTGGTTGTTTAACCTCTTTAGAGGACGTCTACTTGAACCTTTGTTTATCACAGCAGTTGATCACGGCCGATTAGGACATAATAATAGGCTTTTCAAGCTTCGTCTTCGAATCTTCCCTGGGCAGAAGTTCTCTTCTCACGCGGTTGTTAACCACTGAAACAGTCATCCCGGTGGATTCGCTAGCGGAGCTCCTCAAAATTGCCCTAAAACACCGCTTGATATCTACCCACTTAAAACATCATGACTACTAGTCGTAGATCGTGAGTTTCTGAGTTGTCGTGTTCGGGGTAAGTATTTTCCCAGAAAAAATCGTTTAAATAGCTTGATACCTGGTGCAGAAATTGAAATTGTCGAAAACTGCATCATGGACTCATATTACGTTGTTTTAATCTTATCCTTACCTTATCGTGACCTTATCGTTGTTGCTTTTCGAAAATCGGCATAGTTGCTGTTGTTGTGGCCGACTGCGCGTAGCAATGTTAACACAAGCATGCTAGGGTTGTTTTCAATTTATTTTTCCTTTTTGTCATTTATTTACTATCCTGTTTTGAGATCTTTATTTTTTATTTGTAAGAAATGGATTATATTGCGACTGTCATGGCGAAGTTTGAGGATTGCGAATTTCGCGTTACTTACGTTTCTGGGAGGAGCTGTGGGTCGAAAACTGCTTTGAGGTACGATAAGGTACGGTGACATGTGTTCCTGAAAACAGTGCAGATTTATTAACTTTGTACAGAGAATAAAAGACGGTGGGATTCCTTCAGGGATGCACGACGGGTCTAGTGGGTTAACTGTCGGCGACACCTTTTGTAGGTCACGATTTCATGTGGTCCGATGCGATGCTTGTCTGGTTATGAGCTCATATGAGTTGGAGCACAACCACCTACTCAGTCGTCTGCCACATGAGTCTCATCCCACGAATCGTTTACTTACCATCACTGAATTGAACGAATGCAGGAATCTGTCTCGATACAACACACCAACCGCTGACATTAAGCAGTACATAACGAATGTTCGAGAGAAGTTCATCACAACCGCTGAAGTTGGATACATTCGCCGCAAGTTAGTCTGCGATGTCAAGTGAGTTTACTATGCACGGTTGGTCACTGAGCATCAGAGAAACTTGATAAGATGCTGTTCGTAATAGGTGCAGTAGGTGTGGTGCACACTATGAGGGATGAAGGCAACAGATATACGCATATCTGCCTCGCCCGGCGAATACAGACTGAACTATTTCGACGTTTCCCGCATGTTGTGAATGTGGATGCCACCCACGGGACAAATAGGCACTAGTATGTCATCATATATTTCCTCATACTTTCGAAGGTGGAGGTTATACCAGTTCCTCGTGAGAGACGGCGTTGGACACAGCCGACCCGTGATGTACAAGTGCGTTCGTAGTGAGAAGTATACTTCAATTCGCAGACTGTTCTGAAATTTTCGGTAAACGATGGGTGAATACGTTTGTCATGGATAGGTTGGCTGCAAAAAATGAGGGCCGCCCGTGTGGTGTTCGAATGTGACGTCATATTGCGCTACCTTCCTGTACGTGAGGCTAAACGTGAGGATGTATGTGGGTAAAAATTCGTCCGTTATTTTGGTTAAAAAACAAACTCTTTCCGCGGTTGTTTTCTCCTCCACCGAATGGCTACGGCAGTAAGCAGGGAAGAATATGTTTCACTGGTACACTGCTTACCGTAGATTCAAACGTGATTTATATATCATCAGCCCAACGGATAAGAAGTTTCTGAATTATTTGTTGTGTAATTGGCTGCACATCAAGCTGCAGTGGGGCATCCATGTGCAAAGAGATGTTGCCCACTTTGGCAATCCAACGAATAACATGCTGGAGAACGCAAGCAGGTGGTTGAAGAAGAGAACGCACCCAAGTGACATCCTAGCCGTCGCCACTCAGAAAATATGGATCCGCGGCGGTTGGCTGTTGTGGGAGTATGAAATACGAACCACCTGTGAGTTCGACCGCCTTGAGTTCGTGGATGTTGCCTGGTACGTGAAGACCACTCTTCACAGAATGACCACATTCGCATGTCATCTTGCCCAGGACCACAACTCCCTTTCGAAACGGTGTGTGTGTGCAAGGTGAGCGGTTCTCTAGTAATCACTTTGAACATGGCAGCTTTGTGTGTAAAGAAATGGCGAGGCTTTCATCGTGGGTAGAGTACAGGGCATACGTGAATGTACTTTTTACTGTACAGTGTGGCTTTCATGCATACACATTCTCTCGTTGCTTCAGAAACATCTCTACTTCTGCGGTAAGGTCTTTTATGGTTTTCATTTCCCTGTACAAAGGTCACATCCCTAATCATGAGCGGTGGCTGGCAAAGTACAGCTTGCCAGTTCGACGGTTGGTAGGCCCACAGCTTCGGCCGCTTATTGCAGACAATTTCAGCCGTCAGTATGAAGCCTTGCATCATCTACTTGAAAAAAAATGCACGACTGCAACAGCCGCACTGCGATGACTTGCTTTTGACAGTAAGGTAGTGGTATGCACCAAGACCGGTTTACCTTTATACGACTTCCCCACGGGCTCAGTTACATGCGGTATGCGGCCGGGGGGATGAAGGAGCCTAAAACGGGGTTGTCGTGTGGACACCGCATTGACTCCGTACAGATGAACAGCTATTGCTGTGATGCAGATCAGCTGATTTTTCACTCCAAATATACCCAAATAGCAGACATAAACGAATGTCCATTCTGTGAAAAGCAGCTTCAACCATGGTCGCTTGGTAAGCGCACGTTTCGACTCCTTAGTTTTGTCACTTCCCTCCAATTTAGACGTTGTTTGCACCTCCCCAGTGGTGACGGGAAGCAAGTACCACACACCACTTACAATGGATGTTGACTTAGACCGGTCCGCAGGGAGTGTACCGGTCGTACACGGGTCGAAGAAAGCGCAAATCAACATCACCTGGAACGGCCACCCTGTTGATATGATTGGAGAAAGGAGGTTCCTTCATGTATGCGTACACATATTTCTCGCGGATATCAGATGCGATGAACAACGCGATTATGAAGACTTCATCTGGTACACGGTTTTATTCATCCGGGAGGACACATATAACACATGAAAACCGAAGGCTACATTCTGTGCTGGGAAAAAGCGAAGGTAGTATTACATTTTTCCACAACCATCAGCTACAGAATTCAAGATTTTATCCCCACGTTGTCGTCCCCAGTATCTTCACTCGTTCACCAATGTGTTTCAGCATAGGGAACGGTTGAGCATTACTTGTAAGGTAGGACAAATGGACGGAGCAGTAACAAGTGTTTAAGCATGGAGTACAGTTTGGCATAACTCGTAAGGTAGGACGAATGCGCTGGTCATAGCCTAACTGACCTGGACGGCGAACTACACAATCGCCGTTACAAGTGTGGCAATTTTCCAGCTGGGAGTGTTCTTCGATGTCATTCTCTCAACGGGTCACCTCGTCTCCACTTCAGAATACATCCTCATTTCATGGAATTTCAAGAAGTTCCTGATATTCGTCTACTTGAATTTCAAGGACTCCGCGGCAAATTCAGTCTTACGCACATTTTCTTCAGCACAGGACTCGCGCACCACGTTTTTACCACAGAAGTTGATGACGGTCGAAGGGGTCACGACAGTAAGCTCTATAAGCTTCGACCCCAGATTTTCCTGAGGCAACATGTCTTCTCTTATAGGGTTATCAACCACTGGAGCGACCTTCGACTGGAGGCTGTCTGCTGTTCTTCTAGGGACCGCGTTAAAGTTTTATTAGATTCTCACTTGCTTAAGAATTTGCCAGATTGGTACTTCACTCTGCTTTGCTAGATTTATAGTTTACTGTGTAGTCGGCAGTCTCCGTAACCCCCAACAACGGTACTAGACCCTGTTTTCCATGACTGCTTTTTAGGTCAACAGAAAACCGGTGACATCGAAACGGACAAACTGACCGGATCTGAGTGAGTTTGGCCCCAACCTCGAACCGGTGAACAAATCGCTGAAATCGCTGAAAGTAGTGCCGACGAATGGTGAAACATGGTGAATTGTCCTACGTTGAAGTAGGTTATAGACGTTCCTCACGTTTGTAGTTTAATGAAAAGCTTAGTACTCATGCTTTAACAACAGTTCCATTGTCGAAATTATAATCCCTCTTTCCTGTTTAATAACGTCCAAATCTAAACGAAGACATGTGTTTCCACGTCTATTACATCGATTTTCATTATACTTTACCTTCAGTTCTCAGATATAATTTAGAATGCGACTCCGCGCTACTTTTGCATTAATCCCAATGCCACTGAACTTCCGCACATTTCTTCCTTACGTCTTCGGAATATTGAAATAAGGAAAAATTCAAGCTACACAATTTTAAGATTTTAGGAACTGCAAAGTGTCAAAAATCTTAAACAGCTTCGATAGCTAGAAAATGTTTTCTAACTCGAAGATAACAGAGATATTCAAGGTCTGCCGATTACAGCGCAGTATTAAAACATCATTATGTGCGTAGTCTCACTCTGATCTGGGCATTTATTTCGAGCCCATTCTCAATGATTACCTTTCAGCTCAAAAGACGTCTGCTTGTCACCGATTAAGACCGTATCCGGATACTTTGAGATTAACCTTCGAATCCGTGTATTGCCACGTGCGATCGAAACCAGCAAGCGTGCATGCAATGAACTTGAATTTCGTAATAAAGTATAATGGCCAAAACACGGCTCATTTGTGATTTTGTTCACGTATTTTCCCCCTTACTCTTATTCCAAAGGTCTATGCACAGGGAGGACAGAAAAACGCTCAAAATGAATAAGTCGACTGTCCGTTACTGAGGATATCTTCAAAACTCTCCTTATGTACGTTATTTCCTCCAGAACACTCCCCTTTCTTGTACAATTTCTGTGTGATAAGTGCTTGCATTACCAATGCGTCAATACACGTAGTATGCTTTGCCGAGTTCCGTGGTCGTGCCATTGTGAAGAACGTAAAATGGGACCACTGTAGGAGCGAGCGAACCGAAGACGACCGGCTGAGAATAACCGAACGAGTAGACAAAGAGTAACTTGTTGACCTGCGAGGTCAACGCGAAGGTGAACGAATATCAAGACGGAACGACAACCGAGCGGAGCGACAAGCTGGTACGCAGCGGGGTTGTAGTTCGAGTACGCGAGATGTTTGTCGGTATCTCTACTCGTCCAAATAAATGTTTAATTGTGTACGAAAGTTGGGAACACAAAAGTACAATTGGCACTAGTGGCTGTAACACAGTTGACAATAACGAATAGGGTCGATACACCAGTCTTCGTGCGTTTGTAGTGGAACAGATGTGTGGAATACAATAATTCTGGGTGAAAAATTATTAACAAGTGAAGTCAAGGACTGAACTCACCAGAGATTGAGATTGTTCGTGAGGCGTCCAATGAAGCTGGAATGTATTCGAATTGATTCAGGCGTAGCTGAGGATGCGAAGTAACCGAGCTGAACTTTAAACCAACAAATAGAATGTTTTATACTGGGCAGCAACCGCCGGCGTCGTAGGAAGAACCAGCAAGCGCGTGTAGCAGGGTTTATTCGGATACGTGTTGTGTTCTTGTTTTTACTCAAGTCAAACAAAAATGTACAATGTGGTCTGATGCAGCAGTTACGCAATATTAGCAAAATGAAGTGCAAAATAATGAAATCTCTAAACGTTCGCTTTTTGTTTCCATTCTTTGTAGGTCCCTTTCTATATTTCAGCCCGTGATCCATCGACTGTGAACTTGTATCTGCCTTGTGCACTACGAGAGCGTGCTGCTCTCTTGTTGGCGCTGTTTTGACTTTCGTTGGTATAAATCGTGTTATTTGTTTGTGCTTTTCTGTGTTGTTTCTCTCCACAGAGATTCTGTTCGAGCCTCACACTTCGGTAAACGTTGTCATCTGGCGTTCCAATGTTGCCCCGAAGTTGACATGAAGTGTAATGGACAACCAGATTAGAAACGGCTGGCTTTTATATTACAGTATAAATCGCTGAATCGCTGACCTTGAAATATTATCTTCTAATTGGTTAGTACCTCTGCGAATAATATGTGACTTCCTGTGGCAGTCTGCCTATGAACTGGCCCGGTTGGATCCAATCTCCGAGCGTTTATGTACTCCAGCAGTTGGCATTTACGGCGGCATCCAAAAAGATATGGTTTAGAAAACTTTGAGTGCGTGATGAGCTATGGTGCAATGGCATCGGTGAAAGTATACTTTCACCATGATAAAAGTGGGTTGACAGTGTAAACAAACCTATCTGTTCACGTAAGAGCTGAATGCCCTCTGTATTGACGCGTTTTAGGTTACTAGAATGCTCGTCCGTCAGGTTTGGTGCTTGCGCGATCTGTCGAAAGTTTCGGGTTTACCAGCTTAAGATTAGGTTTACAATTATAAACTCGATATCAAACTTTACTATTGAGTAGTCGGGGATTTGGTTAATTTCAAGTTGAATATCACCCACAGTTGGTCGCAGCTGTCGCATTCCCATAGACTATCCAGTCGGCCCCTTTCAAAAAGAAGCACTAAACTCGAGTCTCGCTCTCATTAGAGCTCGTCACTGCCGGGACTAGAACCACGGTTACCCTGTTCATGAGACACCACTGACCTCACGTTAGGCACGACCGAATTATCATGTGAACGGTCAACCACTTTCGCTTGTGAGTAATGATCATGTTGTCCGATCGTATCGATAGGAGACACAGTTACCCGATCATTACTCGCAAGCGAAAGTGGTTGACCATTCACATGATAATTCGGTCGTGCCTAACGTGAGGTCAGTGGCGTCTCATGAACAGGGTGACCGTGGTTCTAGTCCCGGCAGTGACGAGCTCTAATGAGAGCGAGACTCGAGTTTAGTGCTTCTTTTTGAAAGGGGCCGACTGGATAGTCTATGGGAATGCGACATCTGCGATCAATTGTGGGTGATGTTCAACTTGGTACCGAACTTGTAAACTCGAAATCAGCGATACCAGTAAAGTGTATAGACTCTTAACTGGTTTTGCTGATTTTTTTTCAGGGCGGAAAGTTTTGTACTTGTGTGTTCACCCCGCCCCCACCTGTTTCGGCGTGGTTCTGCGGTTCCATACCGCTTGGATCTCCCGCGCGTCTCGACTCCGTGCTCTCGCCTGCTTTTTTCAGAATTTCTTATACAGAGCTATCCGATGACTGTTTTGAACTAACTGGTTGCGTCCATATCTTTGTACAAGGCTAGTCCCTTGAAAATTGATAAGCCCATTTACTGACTTTCGTTATACGTATTGTTCAGTTTTTGTGTGTATTCCGTAGTCTCTTTCTCCTAAGGTTCCCCCAAAAGTCTTGGTATTTTCTTTATTTTTTCGTCTTTATTATCATGCCTTCTGACACTGAATAAGAATCAAATGCCTCAGAAAACGCTGTTGTGATTAAACTTTTTGAATTTGGTAGTAAAGACCCTAGGCTATGGTTGGTGCAGTTATTTCTTACTCTCGGCGAACCCACTCACAACGCACCATGCATAATTACGTCGTCTCAAATCTACTTGAGGCTGTGGCTGCAGAAGTTTCAGATGTGATTCAGGAGCGTCCGGCCGAGAATCCTTACATTGGCGTTGAGTCAGTCATTATTAACAGAACGTCAGCTTCTGACGGGGCCAATCTCCGTAAGCCTGTTTCCGGCGTTAAATTGGGAGGACCCACTCCTTCATAGTTGTTTTGTCACAACATTTTTGTCCAGTGCTTGTTTGGATCACTTCACTGTTGTGACCCGGGCGGTTGGACTGTCATCGCTGTTTGATAGGCATTTTATTTACCTCCGCCGCTCAATTTCCAGCTCGATTCTTCGTCTGCGAACAGATGACCTCTGCTCAAAAGGTAAAACAAAGCGGGCAGAAATAACGTCATGATCTGAATCAAGGTGACGAGGCCAAAACGAGCGGTAATCTTTAATGATGTGACGCCAACGATGACGCGCGCCGATATGATCTTTTTGCGTGCATGGTTGAATTGCGCAGCGTGGTCTCTACGTGGCGCAGTGTCACCTCTGTGCTAAAATGCGCTGTTCGACACATTGAATCTGGAAATGAGCTTACTATCATCGTCAATACGTGGCGTTCGGACACCAAACATACCTCTCAGCCGCTTCCCCTCTGGAGTAAGACGGTCCATTTGTGCGTTCGTATCTGCAATCACAACGATGTCCGAGTGTTTAGTTTCACTCAGAAGGTCAAAGTGAGCATCGTATGGAGCGCTCTCGACACTACCCGAACTACTTTCTGTTGGGGCATATGTAGATATTACAAATGTTTTTTTGGTCTCATGAAAAACTTTGACCTAATTTCTTAGTTTGACGGTACACAAAAGACCATTAACTAGGGCCTCGTCGAGCAAATTCTCCTCTACTTTAGAGCTCAGTGTAACTCCGAGTCCAGGTTTACCGTGAGATTCGGCTCCATCGTCACCTGGGATCCTGCTCGCAGTCGCTGACTAGTCTTATTCGGTAGTGAGTGGCTCGCCCATACCGAGAGTAGAATTAATAATACGGCATCTCTGATTTTTCTGTACACAGTGGATCTGTTCGGAGCTACATAAGGCTTTTAAATGATACCAAAATTTTTCCGACCTTATTGGATAATACGCCTGCGGTCACGGTCAGTCATTGGGTGATCGGAGTGCTCTTTGTCTGAGGTTGCCTTTCTTAACCCCTTTCTCTTTTAACCGGAAGACAACAGTGTCGCAACCATAAAAATAGTTCCCCTGTGTGCGTATGAAATCGTGTTCCACTACCTAACCATTCCCACGTGGTCAATAGTGTGACGTACAACCTTACGAGCGTTATTGCTTTTTGTTCGACAGTTCCTCTTTGGCCTATGTGACGTGGTTGTACTTGAAAAGATCAAAGTCCTGGCCAACATAACCCTCCAAATCGGTGAAGTGCACAAGCCCAACCACTACCTCAATGTAGCAGAATAAGTTAAGGGGGTTGACTATGTTGTCTGAGGTTCAGCCAGCGTTGTCTGCAAGCCAAATGGGAGCAGTCAGCAGACAAGCAGTTTCATCTATTCGGTTGTATGTCATACTAGTGGCCTCGTTGAACTGCTTAGATAGTGAGGGACGATCTTATAAACCTACGGCAGAACTGTTTTCGTAGCTATCGTCTTCCGAATAAGGAACAAGAAATTCAGAAAATATGCCCTTAAACAAAAGAGCACTCTAGTCGCCTACCGGTTGACCATAACCGCCAACTTATCATTCAATACGGGCAGAAAACTTATCATTTGTCACAGCGATACTGGAGCTTGACGCAGTATGACGGCTTGCAAATTTCGATGACCTGTTGGGCTGAACTGGACGGTGTGGCTGCCACACCGACAAAGTCACTCATACCAGGTAGGCCAATAGGTAGAGGTCTGACAAACCACAGTTTCCTTTTCCTCCTTGTTGGGGGTTGGAAGAAGGTTGGCATCTTTTTCCGGCTGATCGTGAGGTTTGATTAGTGGAAATGGAAATCACTTTTACTTCCGGGAACACCGGCAAACTCTTTAAGCTGATCCGTGCCACTGGTCCCACACGACCGTCCGTCAGTGAAACTATCAGCGAGGCAGATGGCACACTAATCTATAAGTCCAGAAAGTTAGAGCGTTGGGCGGGACACTGATGGTTAATTTGGCTGGCCTCCTGCTTCTACCGTGCTGTCATCACGAAGTTGTGATATAGCACCCTGGCCGTTAGATTTGGAACCACCCACTGAGACTGAGGTTTGCAGTTGCCTTTCGACTCTCAGTCGTAATAAGGCTGTTGGTCCAAATGATATCGTGCCGGCACTTTTCAAAGAGGGTGGAGAGGTGTTAGTTGAGGCCTTGACTCAGCTGTTTCAACTTGTATGGACGACGGAGACCACCCCTCCGTGCTGGAGTCACTCGATAACAGTTCCTTTGTTCAAGAAAGGAGCCAGGGGCTCTTGCGAAAACCATAGGAGATTAGTTTGATCCCAGTCATCTTAAGGGTTCTGGTATCCATTATACTTCGTCGACTCACTGCAGTTCAGGAGCTAAACATTGGAGAAGAATAGACAGGGTTTCGTTCTGGCCGCGGATGTATACATCACATCTTTACCCTCCGTCAAATTTTGGAGCAGCATCATATGTACCGCCGACTGTTAATCGCCGTATTTCTCGACTATAAAGGTGCGTTCGATTCGATGGATCGGTCTACACTCTTAAAGTCGCTCAAACACAGGGATGTACCGACCATACATACATACATACTGTCGGCACTTTATTCCCGTACTTCAGCTCAGGTTGGGGTTTACGGTGAGCTGTCTGACAGTTTCAACACCATGAGCAACTTGTACCTCAAAGCTGTTCTGTTTCACCATTTTTGTTTGATTTCGTCATGGACGAAATAATGGAGGGCTGTTTGCGTCACTCGAATGATGCCGGTGTGGACCTCCTACCTGGTGGAAGGCTGACTGATCTTGATTATGCTGACGATAAGGTGTTGCTGTTTGACAACTTTCAGGCGGCACAAGCAACGCTGGACGCAATTTCGCGTTTTGCTAAGTACTTTAGAATGCGGTTTGCAGCCTCGAAATGCAAAGTG
>LUCH01005423.1:6348-40439 GCA_013368495.1 Paragonimus heterotremus | reverse complement strand
AACAGTACACAAGCCCGACCACCTCGTCAAGGTAGCAGTATGGGTCGGGGGTTTGATAATCCACTACAACATGATTTTGTAATCGTATGTCTACTTCAATTCACAGTAGGGTCTTAGTCAAACAACTTCTCGCCCTTCGTTCATCATGGCTGCTGAGGTAGCTTGTGGATTTTTGTTACAAGTTCACCTCGATTATTCCGATATTTCCGAGTTCTAGTGGTTCACTTGTGCCTGTTTCTTTACCTCAAATCATTGCCATGGCTATGTAAGCCCAGATGTAGCCTAATTCAATGGGTTCGGCCTCCCGGCGTTTTCCATCCTGGTAACTTTCAGTTGAGACCTTCGATTGCATATGGGACCGTAACACTGATTAGTATCTGCTCACGACTGTCATGCTGTGAATTTTCCAGCCAGTCAGATGCACGATCAAATTTATGATAGGCTGCTATGCTTTCAGAAGTAGGTTCCGGCGATGATTCGTGCTATCTGCCTAATGCATTGTGCGATTACATTCACCGTAATTATGACGTTACTGCCTAAAGCCTTGATTAGGACGATTTTGTTGCTTCGTTTGTGAGCCATTAAACCCGAAATTCGCTGATGATTGATCTCAGTGGTTTCATTTTTTCAGTATATGATTCTATTGTGTGCTGACAATCTATTCATCACTCCCTCCACTGCACAGATACGGAAACGGGACGTTGACTGATGCGTTTTTGGATCGAGTGTTTCAGGAATGTATTACCTACGATGGTGAAATGGTCAGTTTTTGATTTGTATCCACACAACAGTTGGTTCATTCATTTTTTGTCGACTGTGTTCCTCAGTATTAAGGCTATCAGCTGTTGATGTTGCATGTGGCCGATAGTTAGATTCCAGGTGGTTAACTGACGATTTGACGAGGAGGGCTGCATGCAGCCATCAGCAGGTTATCCAAACGTATACGTCGTACCAAGACGTTTCTTTTGCCGGATTTATATGAGTAAAAAAACGAGTGGGGAGTACACCTGATCGGTTGCCAAGACTATCCTTATGTTGCACCCAAATAGTGTTGTTGTTCCATCGCACACGCCTTAAATGAAGATCCTATATGGACCAACATTTTGAATCTCGGCCGCACACTACGATTGATGCTTTAGTGAACCACGTCGCAAATATCCGTCTGATTTTCCAAATAATTCGACTACACATAACATCACACCATGTACAGCGCCTCATCGTTCACTTCACTCTTGCTTTCCTGTTTCTCTTCATCAGAAGAGATACACATACGTGATGCGTGGACAGAATTCCTGTACCATTTGGATGTGGTCGCAGCTCACTGATACCAGAAAGTTAAGTCACCCACAGTATGACCGAAGATGACTAGATTTAATCTTATTCCTCTCAGAATGCACCTAGCTTTTCTGTCGGTGGTTATCTTAAGTTGAATATCTCTCCAACAGCGTTCGAAATTGCAATGCATCTCTTAACCTGTTATTACAGGACGTATGTTTTTTTGCCAACGGCTAATATTTTCTCATCAAATATCCACTGTTCGTTACACGCCACATATGAATGGCTTGCCAAAATTGGTGGCGTTTTGTCATCCTCATCTCTAACACGAATGTTACACAAAATCGTAAACCAGCTTTGAACTTGCCAAATGTGAATATTATGTGGACCTCTCAGAGTGCGACCATGTGTGGGAGAATCATTTTCATGCACACGTGATGTTTTGGCCACTCTGACCAATTGTTAAGGCTAGCCCTAACCACTAGCCATTTACATTTTTCATCTGCGTTTCTTATTTGGAAGTTGACTTCGACTAGAGGTTTGCTTTTTTGTTACAACTATTGATTACTTTTACCTCTTGAATCTAAGTTGCACGATTCCTACTGTTACCTGTATCTTTGTCTTTTCTGTCTCAGTTTTTTGTGTTTTATCTTGAAGTTTGTGTTTTATTAATTGAACCGCGTCTGTTCACATCTTTGACTTTTATACCGGGTTGGACCTGAGCTCAACAACAGTTAATCTGTCGACTTGAGAGCATTCGCCACGACTCCAGGAGGGGTTGGGAAAGATTTTTGTAAACAGTTAGTCATCCTTCTGATCTCTAAACTAGGTTTCACGCCCATGGTTTTCCAGCAGATACACGTCAATGTCACCTACTGGTATGTCACCTGTGGTTTTGAGGATGCTGTTACAAAGGCGCCATATACACGACTGCGATCACTCGTGGATGTACACAAAAATGTCCTGGTCTAGCAAAATTCCCTGGTTTGTTGGACAATCCTATGAGATCGACTAAATTCTTCCCGTTTCCTACATTCATCTTGCGACAGGTAACAAATTGAGTCGTTTGATGCTCGTGACTAGCAGCTTGCAGCTTTCTGAATTTTTCGAATGTATGCTACATATGCGATAGGTCTTGAGTAGCAAAACTCATTGGTTTCAGTAGTCATCTGTGCTTAAAAATCGGTATTTAAGTGTTTTCACAAGCCAGTTGAAGCCCATAAAACAGCCGTTTCGTTAGCTTCATTCCTACACCCTATTTTGACATTGTGTAGGCTCGTAAGTTCACAGGAGGAAGAAAGATCTTGACTTGTGCCTTCCTGTCTGTGTTGATCGATGAGATATTATGCTGGATGACTTATAGGCATAAAGAAAAAATGAGTGGAGGCAAATAGCAGGTAAGTTCAATGAAGTTACTGACTGCAATCATTTCTGAAACGAAAACTAAAACACACTGAGACAACACTCATTCAAACCTGCGCGGTTGATGGCCTGTGAGACTGTTAGGAAACTTGTAGTGCCAATTGTCTCTCGCGTATGTGTCTACCGAATAACGTTTCAAAACTCTCAACCGATTCAGCTATGATCACAGAGTTGAGCAACATGTTCTAATGTGAACAGACCTTAATTGTTAGGCAGTTTTGTCTACAAAGTAACCTACCTGTCCCACTAGTCAGCTTTATCGAGTGACCTCTTAAACTTTTGTCGTTGTTTAGTAAGAGGAGAAGTGCCAGTGGATGACCCGGAGTGTGGAGTATTTTGCAGGTAGGAATTAAGTCTCTCCTAAGATATCTGACCTAATTCTGCTAGCTTTTTCGAGTAGGGAGTTTTTCTGAGCCCCATAATTCCTGTAGTATCCCGTCTCATAACACTTTCAGTAAGTAATTGAATATTCCCGTAGGAATCATGCGAAACAATTTTGGTTTCAGCGAACAGAACTGTTTTCGATAAAATCTCATTTTAGGCTGGTACATTTATATATCAAACCAAGTAACAGTAGGGGAAGTTATTGATCAAAAATAGTACGAGGGTAAAGCGATTGGGTAAAACATACACACGACTTCGTTGTGGTTATAATCACAACGGAGGGTGGTTTTAGGAAGTCAGTGTTAATTGAGTTGATTTTTTTTGGGGGGGGGACGGGATCAAACTGTCTCGTGGGTTGACTGCTGGTGTTTAGCCACGGAAATCTCAGGGTGCGAACGAACTGTTTTTGAATACACAAATCCGGCTGACGTAATCGGATTGCGACCGCCTCGGCTATAGACAGGATGCGCCACTTGATCTTTCGTGACGCGGCGGCCGGGGCACGATAAACGATGCGAAACGTCTTATCCGTGTCTGTGTGTCGATCACAGTCAACCAGGTGAGCCAAGATGGATGAGTTAATGTTCTTTGTTATTCCGGAGCGAAGCCACGCCGGGCAGTGTTCACGAATTCTTTTCGAAAAACGCCTAGTGGTGCGACCAATATATGCTGAACCACGGGGACAGGCAAATGGATAGATGAAAAATGAGGCAGCACTGTTAAGCATATTATCTTTCAGAGTAAGTGGTACCGTCCGTTTTGAGTGGAACGTTACGATGGGAGTTGCAACATACTAGGTACTACGGATCGAGTCAGTCAGTTGGCGCGTTATCAGCTCGGCTGCCGCGTCCCGTTTGAACGGCAAAGTTACGTAGATCTTTTTCTTATCAGCTGTGTCTACTGGGGCTTGCATGTTGCTGGTGACAAATTTCTCAGGATAGGTATTACCAGCAAAGATATCCTGTAACATGCTTAACTCCATTTCTATCGTATCTTCCGTACAGATTCTTTTTGCTCTATTCGTCCAGCGGCGTACAAGACCCCGTTTCAGACCAATCGGTACATAGCTGTGGAAGTGCAGATATTGTCCACTCAAGGTTTTCTTTCTATATACACTTCGCTGTAACGATCCATCTGATCTTCGTGTTAGTGCTACGACTAGAAATGGCATACGGTTATCAGTTTCTTGTTCCAAAGTGAACACGATGTTCCTATGCATCTCGTTAAAAACGGTCAAAAGCTTCCATTAATCTTCCGTCTTGTCCACTACGCAAAAAACATCATCTACATATCGTCGTTAGTAACTGGTTGTTCTAATCATTTCGTCCAGCTCGTTGCTGTCGAACATGCTCATGAAAATATCCGTCAGTAGCGGGCATAACGGTGAACCCATAGCTACGTCACCAATCTGGCGATAAAGCTCACCATTGAATTGGAACTGAATGTTACTAGTACATAACATTAATAATTCCTTCAGCTCAGAAACAGGTAGGTCGACGTTAATCCGGCGACTTTCGATATAGGTACACAAGAATCGTGTTGTTTCGACCAGGGGGAAATTGGTAAATAGGGACGAAACGTCTAAGGATAACATTTTCTTGTTTGATTCACTGAATTCAGAAATAGAATCTACGAATTCAAATGTGTCTCTCAAACTGTATTTCGTAACTTCTCTCTTGACCGGCTCCAGGATCTCCACAAACCATTGTGCAACAACAATTACACATGTCAAGTATCGGTCTAAGCGGTACTCCGTCTTTGTCTATCTTCGCCAGTCCGTACAGCCGCGGGATGCGGGTTCCTGTTGTATGGATGCCCTCGAATACATGTGCATCCGAATACATGCGCTGCAGCTAGTACGAGGTCTTCTCTTTATTACTTATGTAGGAGGTTTCAATTCGAATACGATTTCTAGGGCTATTCGAAGTCCCTAATTCCGAGTATTACAGTCACCTACCCGACTGGAGCTGTCGTGTTCATTCAACTGGCTGGCTCAAGATGCTTTCCGGCATGACAGTATACCGCGGTCAATGGCACACGTGCATTCATACCATTGCTGGTTCTTCCGCCTAATCTTATCTTGTCCATTTTTAATCTTAATTATGTTTTCTTTTTACAGGATACTTCTTGTCGTTGTTGCAGTGAGCGGCAGCCTGAACGACAACACTTTCTGGTCAGGCTAAAAGCCGTTGTGAATAAAGACATGAAATGTGTAGAATCGTGGTCTGCGCCGATTACCCTTATAATTTATCACTTCAGCTTAACCAGGTTATTTGTTCGAGGAATATGCCTAAGCATTGAAATGAACGATAGGATTGTTCGAGGATTACTGTCTGGATATTTTCCTACCTACCACATTCCTTTAGTGATTTGATTGGCTCAGACATGTTCATTACATGCCATCTCATCTCTTCCCTCTTCATTTCTGTTACTGAATCAGGGACATTAGGAAAAAGCAGCGCAGATGGTAAACAATAGCTCGACGCTGGGCCGTAAAAAAAAGCGTAACTAAAGTCAACACTGTTCCCCGGGTACGGATGCAGTGTTCCCGAATTTTTGTGGTGAGCAACGCTGTCTGTCGTTTTTCGAACATGCCAGTGGCTAGGTGATACGCTCGTCAGTTTATAGTTGTTCCTCTGTGAAGATGCATCGATTACTCTAAGGTGCACCGTGAATTCTCTTCGTCAGACGCAAAATGATCATGAGTTTTGTCCGTCCAACTAACAGGAGGTAAACTGAAGCCATACGTGGTCAAATTTAACGCCCGCATCTTTGACACTCAATGTGGCCGCTAACAAGGTTGCTACTGACGTGAATGTTGCTGGTTCGATTCACTGTTTATCCTCGTTGACCAGTAAGCAAATTTCATTTCCAGAAACGATTCCTGACCTGCAAGTCTGGGTCTTTCACAGGAAGAGTTGATCACTACCATCAGTTGTGCCAATGGAAATGGGTTGTTTTATTTATCACTTCTCTTCAATCTTCAGGCATCTTTCAATTGTCAGTCAATCAAGTTTGGGCGTGCTGGTCGTTTAGTTTGCTTGACTTCTCCCTAATGACTATATTCGGCGCGATCCATTTCACATGATTCGCTTTGTTTTCCAGGGATGAAGCGTACTCTTTCAGAATTGGTAAGGATCTGTGTCTGCGTTCACCCTTCACGTTGGTATGTTAGAGTTAACGAATAGGGTTCAGCTTGCCAGATCACTTGGAAGAGGAGGTGAACAGAATCACTGTTCTGTCCAATCGATAACCCCGTAGTCAGGACTTCTCAGTTAGTAGGTTGAAGTTATTGTCTTCATTGAACCAACCGAGCATGTTTGGAATCAGTAGTGAAGTTTCAAGGATTTAGGTTGTTATGATACAAGGGTGTGGTGGAACGTTTGGATTTGATTATTCGGTCATGCCTGTTGTGAAGTTGCTGATGTGGTTAACACGCTAGTCTCATAAGCACGAGGGTCAGAGTGCAAACTCCGAATCAGACAAGGATATGTACTACTGATGAGCTCTATTAAGAACGAAACTCGAGTCTAGTGCTTCCTTTCCAAGTGAGCTAGCCGAAAGGTTTATCTGAATGTAGAGGCTGCGATCAAGTGGGAATGGTATTGAATTTTGAAGCCAGCGAATACTTTAGTCTTTGTGAAAAGTTGTATTGGTATTATTGGAGGTTTACGTGGGGCGATTAGCTGTCCCATAGTGACATTTATCAACCTGTGGCGACGGAGAGTGAGGAGTCTTCCTACACATTCCTTTCAGTTGCATAGCCTCTCAGAAATGAAACTGTTATCAGATTAGTATTAGTTCATATCGGCTGCGAATGGTGCGTCGAGAGTGAAAGTGATAATGTTGATTTTCTAGGATGCTTTCAAACGTGACCGATTTCAGTCATATCTGGGTTTATCAAGTGTTATAGTGGGATTGTGAAGAATGCTGTTTGTTTGATAGCGGTTTCAACTATCGTCGGGTTGATTAATTTGCACACTATATTTGCCCATGCTAATGTCATAGGGTAGCTTCCTTATGAAATGCGCCATGTAGATCACTTCCGGATTCGATGTCGAAAACACTTGCATTCATCTCAATCACACCATTTGTTGATCGATGGAGCTATTGATAGTTTAACGTTAAAATACCAGATGACTATAGTGTATTGGTCGAGGAAGGCATGTAAAAGGAAGGAGGTATCCTAATCTCCAAAGTCTAGCTCGTTTTTGTCGACTTCGGTCATCCCTGATAAAGATTGCTATTTCATGTTGCTTTCGCTTCTGAAGTTGAACACTCATGACTTATATAATGGTTGAAGACATTGAGAGCGGCAGCCGGTACTGGAATATTGCAGTTTGTCTAGTCCGCTAACATGCTTCACGTCTTGTTTCCTGCGTACTCAAATGTGTGCCCTCCTAATATTTACTTTGATAAATGCTGAACCAATGTTTCTAGAGCTCATCGAACAGCAGAGTGATTGACGATGCAATTGTTTTTGCTTGTACTTAATTGAATGCAAAGTCCTAGTTTCATTTTAATTCAACCTTGGCGCTTCATAATTGTTACCAGTTGTTCTTAAAAATGATGTTTTTAATAGCTGAAAAGCCAGTTCTGGTATATGTGCCGCATTTTTTTACTTGGTTGGTTTTTAAACGACTGTGAAAGTTGGACAAAAACTGTCTTGCAGATGCCGCCTATGACTCTTTCGTTTGGTTGTAATATTTAGGTGTCTCACTGTTGGGTATAAGAATTCAGACAGTGGTTTTTATTAACTAAGTTCTGTGGTTCCACTCTCTGCTATCTCTAGACCACGACAGACCTTTATTTATTGTTTTAATTGTCATTTACTGATTTATTGCTATCAATGATGGTTAAAGTTGTAAAACATAGACTGTTTGGCATCTCGTTTATCTGTAAACAGTCACAGTGTACATAAGTGAAAAACTTATAACCGTTTTTGTTCACAGTCACTTCGGTTGTGCCTCTTTCTAATAATTACTGCATCTTGTCCTCCGAACGCCGTACACTTCCCTTCAGTGCCACTACCCTGTTATACGATTATTGCTTTCTCACCTCTTTTTGGCAGGACTACAAAGCCTATCTGGATTTTGTATTGGCCATCGAAAATAAACGGGAACCACAAGCACTTGCCTATCTGTTTCGTATTCTAGACATAGGCGGTAGAGGCAGACTGGACGGGATCACGTTAAGACATTTTTACGATTCAATGGAAGAGAAACTGCTTGCTGCTGGTAATCTATCA
This sequence comes from Paragonimus heterotremus, assembly GCA_013368495.1. Taxonomy (NCBI): domain Eukaryota; kingdom Metazoa; phylum Platyhelminthes; class Trematoda; order Plagiorchiida; family Troglotrematidae; genus Paragonimus; species Paragonimus heterotremus. The sequence goes on along the minus strand of LUCH01005423.1, from coordinate 32,110 downwards.
CCTGGCTTCAACGACATACAAAACGAGATATTTGACATGGTCGAACCAGTCAATCCGAATTACATCACTTTGAATGATTTGATTCGGTGGTGAGTCTACATTAATTCACACGTATCTCTGTGCTAATGTTCACGGTTGTATCAAAAAAGATGATCAATCAGTATGTCATAATCAGCCGGTATAACACATTGCCCTCAGCCGAATATCCGGTTATCGAAATGTGATTGTACCATCCTTATTGCGTGTTATTTGTCTCTGGATATCGATTGTTTACATAATCGTCGTATATTGATTTCACTTGACCTTACATGTGGTCATCATTTGTTCATTCGTTTCGACACTTTTTCTTTGAGTTCGACAGACTGACCGGTAATTTATTGGGTTGTTTACAAAAAATATGCGTCATATCCAGACGATCGATTAACCCTACCAGTGCTGACAAGCGAAAATGATTGAACGTTTGGAGTTCATAATTCGGTTTTACGTAACTTGAGGTCAGTGACTGGTCAACATGATTGCCTCATGAGTACACACACCCAAGTTCATACCCCGATCTTGCACTGCTGGCGAACGAGAGTTAAACTGGAGCTTGGTTCTTCTTAAAAAAAGGCGAACTTTAAAGACCCACATGAACCTGAATATGAGTGGTGTTCATTTTATAAAACCAGAAATAATTATCACAAACGCGTTTGCTCCTGATATTACTCAGCATGGCACCTAATGGAAAAGACTATCAATATAATAACTTTAGATGAGACCTAATTGTGAAAAGCCAGGGCTTAGGCCGGTTTCGAACCAGCGACAGAAGTACCAAATTACTTATTGGTAATACGATTTCTACGCTCACCAGTGGCGTTGGTGAATTCCAGCGCAAACTGTTCGAGAAATCCTGCCGGGGCAGTCGATCCCCTGAATCGTTTGGTGGATTCCATATGAGACAGTGGGACGGGTAGATAACCGAGTCCAGATGTGAAATTTCTGAGCTCCTGACGTGGCTTCGTAGTTCAGCTGGTAGAACGCTTGTTGGCTTTGGGCATGATGTTTCTGTCGCTGGTTCGAATTCAGCCGAAGCTCTGACCTTCCACAATTGGGTCTCATCTAAAATTATAGATCTGCCGAACTACTTATTGACAGTATAATAAACCCTGTATTATGCATGAAAAAATCTATCGATGCAGTTTATGCTTGACTTCTCATTTCTTCCATTTGGTGCGATCAGCTCTTCGTTGTACTCTTTCAGTCTCCTGTTAACAAAAAAGAACAGTTTTTCGTTTCACACTTCTGTTGGACTCTTTTTAGTCTTTCCAAGTTAGTTGCTATAGAACTTTTTCATTCACCACGCTTCCAGTTTTCCTTCCTGGTGTATCAAAGCAAGTCGTGATTCGTCCATCCAAATTCTTCGGTCCCATTACAGTGTATGAATAACCAGACAATGTGTGTTGTCCTTTTTTCTGTTCCCATTGCGAATTAATTTTGTTTTAATTGGGAGTATTACTTATCCCAATCTCTAACTTTTTTTCTCCTCACATTCTATTACAGTGGCAAAGGTGACACCATCATTAGCCTTTTGATTGATCTGCAAGGATTTTGGTCACATGAAAACCGTGAAATGTTCATGACAGAATTGCCAGATGAGGCGGAATTGTGACCAGAGTCCTCCACGTGCTGTTGTGGCTACTCATCTCTGGATGGGCCGTTCATTGGCCATTCTGTCTGCTTGCACTGATTTAAGCCATCTCGTCGTTGGTAGAGGCTGGTCGGTCTGCTTTATCTTGCATCTCCGATCGCCGTTGTGGAAATTCACACTCATTACACTCCGTCCCTCCCACTTCTGAATTGGCTATCACCAAAGACTTCCAATAAACGAATTTTCTACAGTTTCCGGTTTAACTCGACTAAAATGTTCCAGAGTATTAATCGAAAACACAGTGTAATCAACAAGCTTGTTTCCATTCATTCACCAAGCCAAATATTCCCCATTTTTATTACAATTCTACAAGAGAATTCTTAATAGAGAAAGCAGAAAATGGTTGGGTTAGTGAGCTAAATCATTGTCAATCTGTAGTCATAACTATACTTGAACAGTGGCTCTTGACAGGTTTACAGAATGGGGTTTGATCATACAAAACGTTTTTCGGCATACATGCTGATGTTGTAGACGCGAATTCCAGTGGCTTCAGTTGCGAACAACATTCTACGATTCGCTATCTTTAATTGGATATTCTCAACTCGGTAGATTAAGCAAAACGCCTGCGTTATATTGACAGAATGCCCATAATCCATCAGGTATGGTAGTATCACGCCGTTGGTTGATTTCGTTATTCCACTCCTGAGTCAAGCTGTGTTATTCAAGGACTCGTTCAGATAGACATGGTCGCGCATCTAACGTGACTGGTTCCACACGAGAAAGTGAATGAGTATGTACCCAATAAGATTATCATCATCATCATCATCATAGACAGCAATACATCATTGTTTTACACTGATGTTTAACTGCCACACAACCATGAAGAAGAAAAAGCAAACCCTGTATAGGAGGGGAGAAGAAATGGGAAAGCGGAAGGGACCTAACAACTAAACATAGCTACGTCTATATTCAAACGTACAACATCAAGGCGCCTACACTTTGCATACAAACAACCGAGTTATAAGTGAAAGTAACGCGTCATCAGCAAGATAATCTCCTTATGGCTTCCACTGCCCCGCGTCATTAAGTGCACTCACTTCACAAACAACGACAATAAAGGGTACTTTATATTTTAGGCATGGGCACAACCCTATTAGAAATAAATCTGGCATACAGTTTAGTGACAAAATGTTTCTCTCACCGTAGTTAAAGGCCATTGCGTCTGGTGGTTTCAACCAGCCTGTCTTTAAAGTGAAAGTTAATGTGTACGACTTCATCTTATCCCAGCTGTTGCTTATATACCTTATCCCTATATTGCGTAGCTCTGATGGTAAACCTTTCCGGACGACCATTTTGTATATGTATTATGAGTATGAAAGCCGATTCTTCGAAACTGGTGCCTTTCGCGAATGTTCTTACCAGTCTAGTGTAATGAGCGATCGTAATATACTACTCATACAACTGCTGTTCAGTAGTAGGATCGGAGCATATATTTTGACATCAAACAAGCAGCAGGAAGAAACATCGGAGTGTAGCATCACCCAAAGTGGTCCCTGTTACTTAAAGGAACTGAGCATTGATGTCTGCGGCAACCGAGACGGTCTGAGACCGAATACCCCGTGCAAATAAGTGGTTTTGTTTCTGATCTTGTTTAAATGCTTAACGCATGTGTTGTTTTGTTAAGTAAACAACCCTTATGCCATCCGCGTTCTTGGAACACAGCACCAGTATACCCGTCAAACCAACTATGGGGTTTATGTTATTCCTCAAAAAATTTCGAGGTGGTTATTACTGGCCGATACGAGTATTCTCGTGTGCCGAACAATGAGCAGGCGGCGTATGCGTACAATCTGGCCTCAGAGCTAGAGAACACTGTACACCCTATGCAGGTTGAGCAAATAACCTCATTCGGCAGGATTCTATCGCGTCTAGAGGAACTCAATGGGCCGACCTGAATAACACAAAATGTTTCCACTAGGTGGACGCTTGTACGCGTGCATCGTCGGGAACCCTCTCACCTTGGTTCTCTCCCTCCGTAAATGGGTTTCTGTCACCCGCCAAATTGGACAGGGCATTGTCAACCACATCGGCGAGTAGTTGCGAATGGTGTTCAATCTTTGTAAGCCAAAATTCTCCGCTGATCACCAGTAAAATGTCGATGAGATTTTAATTATTTCTAAGTGATGTTGTCGAATGAAGTTAAATGGACACTTTCTGTGTCTCCTCTCGGGACGATGTGAGCATTGCTCGGCGCAATGATCAACACTGTTTCTTCATGAAAGCATATTGGAAGTTCTGGTCGATGCCGTAGCAACGATATGTACGGTCGGCGCGTTCTAAAGTTGATTCTCGAGTCTAGTACATTTTTGCTTAGAGAACTGACTGATAATTCTGTGGAACGCTACAGTTGTGATTTATTTTCAGTGTATGCTTCAGTATATGTGGCACTCAGATATGTTAGTGTTCGACAATCACTAATTACACTTGCTGTAAAATGCTCGGTGCATTTGCTGAGTAAAAGGTTTGGGGCTGTTATGTATGGGAACGAAAAACAACACAACACTACCTAAGGTAAAGTTTGACGATTGTGTAGTCTGACTGGCTTCCCTAATGTGTATCCTATAAGCGGAACATGCTTTGATGCGTAAACACCTTAGAACACATCTGTTGTAGTAACGTGGACATGCTGTTCGTTTCGAACTAGATTGTTACGATTTCACCAATCTCCGGATCGAAAATATTTGCGTTCTTTGAATTACTGTACGGTGACAGTTGGTAAACGTAATCTGACAAATAAACTGAACCGAACATCATCCATAAGTGACCGCAGCTGTCACACAGACTTTCCAGTCGGCCCCTTTCGAAAAAATAACTAGACGAGTTGTGCTCGTGTTAGATCTCGTCAGTAGGGTATATCTGTGCCACGACCGGGACTAGAACTCCAGCTACATCTTCATAAAGCATGGGAATACGACAGCTGCAATCAATCGAGGATGGTGTTTGATCTATGTGAAAAAAATAAAAATCCCCTGTTAATCAGTAAAAAAAATGTAATCTATGCTACACTAATGAGACGATGATAAATTGCCACTAATATAAATGTCTTTATTGCTTGTTTCAATGCTTAATTGGGGAAATTGTTCATGGTTGGACTGGGGGGTTTTGTAATTTAGAATATTACTGTTGTTTTATCCTGTCGTGGGTACAGTTGGTTTACGGTAACTGGCGAACCCCGTTGTTCGCTCTTTTTCATCTCAGTCACACTGATATGTTGAGATATCTGACGGTCTTCGCTTCATAAGTGTAAATCATTCTTCACTGCCCACACATTTAAACATTGTATAAAGAACAAATATTTCTATGAAATTTACTCACTTTTTGCACTCATCAGTCTCATAACATGACGCACAGACATACAAACTTGGTCAAGTTTGCAAATAAGCGCGAAATATAGTGGTCATGTTTGGCGTTTGCAGTTCCTTTTTTGAACTGTATTTACTGATCTTTCCAGTCGGTACGCACAAGCCTAAATAACGTGGAGTGACTGTCTTATCCGAGCGCATTGTCTAGCTCTTGGTGACTTTGGAAACAAACAGAACGCTGTGATCCTCAAGCTATATGGAAAATTCGGCGGAATTATAATCAGTACGTCTGACTACGCCACAACAATTATGACTCATCGTTGCGAAACCGATAATTCTGTTGGTTTTCATTCGATGTGACCTAGTCAAGGAATTACTTAATATGACATCATATTTTATAAGTGATTGCCAATATGATGTGCATCTGGTAAGGAATCAAGTTGATGGAGAACTCCGTATTATAAACGGAAACCCAAGAACACTAGAACACGGATGTCATGCAAATTGACGAAATTAACAAGCCTAGTATTACGGCACGTCCTGTTCTTTCGACGATTAACTTACCTTTTCATAAATTTGTTCGGTGACCGGTTGATATGTTGTACCCTTTAGGAAAAATGCCTCACGCTCGAATCCTTACACACTGGTGACGTTATCTCCTTTGGCAATACGACGCTTATGACTCAACTGTCATGCTCAGCAAACAATCGAATACCTAGTATTAATATAATTCCAATCGTCCCCAATGAGTAGAGTGGCACGAATAGAACTTAGAAGCCAAAGGATAATTCTTAACGTCCAGAACACCAGGGTCTGGAAGCGACGTTTAGAAACGTGCTTGTGCATCGTGAGGGACGCGTCCACAAAGAGATAGGTGGTGCACTACTCGTCAGCTGTGCAAAACTGTTTGCCTTCGTGGTTGTGTATTTTCCTCATGCTATCTGTTTCTGTTACCTTTGTGCGGTAGTCAGAATTGTGCGCTGTTTTGTGCCGGAGTGCCATGCTGACCAGGACTTCAGTCCTCCCAGGTTCAGTCACATCAGATAGGCCAAAGGGGAACATCCAGACAAAATGCGGTTTCTCTTCTGATCAGTGATAGTGTGTCTTATATGGCAGGCCGCTGTATGTGTTACTAGCAGATTTGCATTTCATGTGTTTTTAAAGTTTTTGTTATGTCGTTTCATTCGGCCTCGTTTATCGTGATTTTGATGCATGGGTAATCTTTTGTGTGTTTGTACATCTTGATCGCTTGTCAAGCCCAACTGGACGACGTAATAATCACTCCGACAGGGTTACTCACACCAAGTAGTCCAATAGGTAGAGGATGAACGAACTTCAGTCCTTGGTCCACTAGGTTGAGGGTTTGGGTCAGGCTTGCACAAGAAAAATGGCTCTCGTTTGAGTTTACTGTTATCCGGGCGACGCCACGCCATACAGGCTTTCGAACCAAAGGCTTTGGTTGAAAGCCCTAACCGTTCTTCTATCTAAGTCTGGGAGCCGTGTCAGCATCCCAAACACAAAAATGACAAAACGGTATACAACAAATGAGATACTGCATCCGTTCGTGCACAGAATAGACCGGGTCGCCCTGTGCATTTTTTAAAAATCGGAACAGATAGGCGAAACTATTTCACTGTCAATCCCTCCTGGCAGTGACACCCCAACATGAATCCCAGAGCAGATATCGCTCACACAAGTCTCAATAGCACGATGCTCAACGTGAGACACACCCGGGGGCGTAAGATGTTGTCCGTTGGGACGCAGTGTGCGTGCGCTGCAGGGTCGATGGAGCACCGGACGGCGAGGATGCCGCACCGCAGTGAACATCATGAAGCTGAGGCGCTAGGGCGTTGATGTTGCAGTTTTGAGGGAAACAAAGCTCGCAGACCAAGGTGAGCACCTAGATACATGTGCTGGGTACGTCTTCTGCTGGACAGGTAATCTGGCGAACGGTGTTCAGGAACGCCCAGTTTTTTTTTGCAGTCGCGGACTACCAATTCTTTTATGATCGCCGATCCGCACGGTAGGTGTAATCAAATCGTATCCATGTGCCCTGGAATCAGTTGAGGTAGGTCTACTGCATTCCTCCTGTTCTTGGTTCAACCGTGTGTCATACAGATGACTCAAAGGAAGATTTCTGTTATCATCTATCAGCCACAGTCCGGCTGACACCAGTGAATTTTGGACTGTTTACTCTGGGTGACTACAATTCGTGAGTTGAATACTATTCAGCAGCCTGGACGGGAACTGACGACATTGGTGTAATAAGTGAGAATGACAATCGCCTGTTCCATTTTTGTGCTACTCACCAGTTGGCAATTACAAACACCCGATTCCAGTTGGATGTGGGTGATATCTTCACAGATATACATCCACGAAGCGGTCACGGTCATTTACTTGGCTACGTGATCGCGCAACAGCACGATACTCGCGAAGTACTTATCACAATCAACAATCCGCAAGGCTGACTGTGACGCGAATCATAAGCTGATGTGTCCTACTTACTTTTTCATATTCGCGAGCCTGTTTTTTGTAGATCTTTTGGACGGCAACAGAAACTGAGTGTTAAACCATTGGAACACTCGAAGATGAGGCCTACCTCTCAGCGTTTATTTACCGTTCTAAAAGACGTTTTCGCGTTCGTCATTCACGACAGCGTATGACAAGAACAGACCAAGGAAGAGATCACGGCAGCAGCCATCGAGACGGTGGGTATCAAGCGTCAAAAATGGCCCGATTGGTTCGACGACAGTAACCCTATTATTTTCAGCAAAATGACGTGAAGCTCCTGTTGCCTCTACATTGGATTCAAACGGTGGAGTCAAAAGAGGCACGTCCCAGAATGCTCGCCTTCAACTCGCCAAGCGACGTTTCGGACTCAAGGACGACTAATGGACAAAATACTATGAGTTGATGCTGGGCTATACCGATTGCCGACAACGAAATAATTGTGCGAGTCGCTTAAGCCGATTTTCTGCCCATTCGTCTATTCTAGTAAAGCACGTGTAAACATGGACTCTAACTTTTCGTGTGCCCAATCGGAGGACATCATGAAATCCCGACGCAAGCTTTTAGGTAGCCCCTCAAACTAGCCAACTCCTACTGAATAGTTGACCGTGAATATCATGCTACAACAAGAGGTCATAGCCTTATTTCCTCCCGTCTCGGATTTACTTGAAGTGCAAAGAACGGCTGGGCAATCATAAAGTAGGCGGTCTGCAGGTTAGGATGATTTGCCAGATGAACTTCTGAAGCATGGCTACTCAGTTGGTTCACTTCATCTAAAAGTGCGAAGCGATCTTGAAAAAGTTCAAAGATGCCCTGACCATTTGTTTGATAAAGATAGGGATATCAGACAACTTACCAACAGTTGTCGGGGCCTCATTCTGGTGAGCTGTGCTTGATGGATTTTAGCAAGAATCCTGCTTAACTGACTGAGTATCGAATTTTGGCGATCCATGTTCCCAAGTAGAATCACGAATTTCGGATGTCGCAGTACAGTCGACAGGGTGCTCGCTGGTCGATAAATCCAGTAGAGGTGCCGTGAAAGTCACCTGCCACTGAATGTCTGAGTTGGGGATTTCATCAACACGTTTGCTTTTGTGAGTCGCTAGGCATTATGGATAATGCTTGGTCCATGTAAGTTTATCGATTTAGTTAGAACGTTGTCTGTAGATATGACGACGAAGGTGTAAATTGGTGGATCGATCTCTGAGGATTTTGTAATCATCAGCATGTAGTAGGGTTGTTTACTAGTCCCTACCCTGCTTAGTTCATATATGGCCGTAATGCCAATAGTTGGGCTCAAAACTCCGGGGACTGTGAAAGTTTAATATCAAACGGATGGCTACTGGCTAAGTATTCGGCGACACTGCCATGACAGATGGTGTTCCGAAACACCGATGTTGTCGGCTGTGAATACCCTAACCAGGGATGCGGCGCCTACTAACCTTGCTCAGTGAAACGGCCAAAGCCCGCGACTACTTCGTCCCCTTGTGGTTTCTTCCAACCATCAGCAGCCACATTGAACGATGAGCGGTGCAGCGGACGCTTCGTCGGCATAGATGGTACATGACCCAACAAGCGGTTACTGTATATTTTCACAATCTCGGTTATCGATATCGGGATTTCACCACTCCCAAACTTGTGAAGCCGGATTGTTATGTTGCTCACACGGTCAACATAGTTGATACAAGCCTACTGGCGGAGACAATCGTAATCAACTTCTGGAAGCCTGTGTGAACCTTCTGCACGAATGGGCCAAGTTACTGATCCATACACTAAAACTGAACGCACACCCGCATTGTAAGATCCGCCTTTAATCGGCAACTGTACCTGTTTGTTACGTCACCACTGGCGTAAGTTGACGAATACACCACGTGTTTCCACTTTTCCAGTGGGCATCTCGTCAGCACTACTAGACCCTGAGTTGATGACATTACACACGTAGGTGAAACGATCGACGGCCTCCAGCGGCCTGCTTGCAAAGACAAGGGCAGTTTCAAACCAATCTTTGAATAACACTTTGCATGTGCAAAGTGCATACCATACAGACCGGCCATACCATTTAACCGACTCAGTATGTTTTGCATAGCAAGATGAATATTTTCGGACGACGCTGCTGTGCCTACACCTGAAGCTAACATCAATGAAGATATTAATTACAGCTGCACAAACCTATTACCTGGATAAAAATCTGTAGACGGGGCTTACTGTGGACCGCCAGTTGCGAGATTTTTGTATCGAAGGCTAACGCTTCTTTCTGACGTATTGAAGGACGTCTGGAAGTACCATAGCCTGAAGATGAAAAACATGCTACTTGTCTACCACTCAATGGCACTGTCTACATAGTTGTACGGCGGTGGAACTTAAACACTATATCAAAGAACATGCGTTGTCTGATCACTTCCATTTGCAATGTCTAAAACACATTTCGGGTATGCGGTGGTTGGATATGGTTCCCAAGACAGAGGTAGTTCGCCGAGCAGATACAGGCGGGATTGAAGCCATACTGGTGCTCAGTCAGCATGTTCGGTTATGGGACATCCGTAGGATGGTCGACGAATGGGTTCCGAGTCAGATGCTGTACAGACAACTGAAAGCAGGTGTTGTATGACAGGCAGTTTCGTTGTGAGTAGTATACTACTCGCGAGTAGTATGTTACTCACAGGCGGTATTCAGGAACAAAAGAACAAACCCCGAACGCTAGGAAGACGACAGACAAGAACAAATCATCGGAATAGTATGTAGGCCATGTGGCAGAAGTTTCACCAAGGTGAGTGACAACGTACTTTCAACCAATGTTTGTGAATGCATGTCTGCGTGCAAATGAGTGTGCGCGTTTGTGGTTTAATTTTTGATGACCTGTACGGGAGTGCGCAATAAACGGATCCTCAGGCCAAGCGTCGTTTGCAGTCACATCACAGGTAGGTGAACTCTTAGTGATTGGTAGCTGCATTATCAGGATGACCAACAAATCTTTCGAGTTGTGACATCGATTTTGGACCTTGCGGGACTCATACTTGAACCGAACGATCTGGAGGAATGCAATATGGACGGACGTTCAAAGGTTAAGTGAGCAACGTTCTCGGTGCCGTGAATTCAAACGCTCCCTAGCACAGGAACAGTAGGTGCCACAGGTACTTATAGTAAACCGTTGACGAAGAGGTGACGAGCACACTAGACTGGAACGCAGACCTCAACTTACACGCCTCCTGGTTTCAATCCATCAGGCTTACACTGGATATGTAATGCGTGTAATGAGATTGGGGTAGTTTTCTGAATGGTGAAGATTCAGCTGAACAGAACTCACATAAAAGCAATCCGAAGTTTGCCCGATCGGCGCCAATCATTCAGAAATTTCGATCAGCTACTACGTTGAGTAATATTGTTCCCTTATAAAAAGAGTGGTATTTTTCTAACAAATTGAGGATGCTTAGTGCCGGCCAGCTTTCTGTTCTGATTGTTCTCGGTTTGGTAGCCCGACACGCTACAACGTGTGAGTGTACTAGCAAGTGATGTAGAGTAAGCGATATGTGATATGTTATTAGCCGGCGTCGGCTACCTTTGGACGCTGTAACAGGCTTATCCGAAATGGATACCATTAACCATGCTTCCTCTGCCTTTCAAGAGATATCTGGAAATAACTAACTCTCAAGGTCAAGCGTCCTTACAGTCACGACACTAGAAGGGCATGGATTATGAGAAGACTTCGAAATTATCATACTTATTGAGAATATAATTGTCTCTGACGGTTAAGTACCCACTTTATACATCCAATCGACATACACTTCTATTTCGTCTCATGGGACTATCGGCTTTGTATGATTCTGCTTGTATCTGCAAAATTTACACCTCCGTACCAGATATAAAATCTTTTTTTCAAGACGGGTTTCCAACAAACCAACACTTGTTGATGTTTTCAAGCGAAAAGCAAGAAGCGGCAGATGCTATCGCAAACGTGAATTTCTACGGGCGATAGGTTGACGGCGTCTCAAACATAAATAAAAATGACGAACAGACTAAAGACATTGAAAACACGTTAAATTTTCTTTATAATTATTTTCTGGTTACAGGGGAGTCGAAAGTAAACGGTCCGTTGACCTTATTGAATGTTTCACTCAGTTAGAACATTTAGCGCTCAATCGGGTATTACTTGAATTTTCCTAGCTTCACGCCAATTGCTCATAAACGAGCCCTGGTTAATGTAGTTTCCTATCGGGCCAGAGCTATCTACAGTGAAAAGGAAACACTTTTAATTAATACGTTAAGGTCTGGCAATTAGCCTGACGCCTTCTTTGATTGCCACCAGATACTTGTGAATAAGAAAAAATCGACAATTCCACTAGAAGAAAGACATATTTATTAGCATGGTATGCGAAAGAGACCTTCTACCGCACTGGGCAGTTCAAAAGATCAATGCAACAACGAAGAGGATACCATTCTGTAGGATTGATTACACTGAAAATTTCCACTGTATTGAGAAGTATTCCTACAGTTTCTGTCCTTCACAGTTCGTGGTTTTACCTACATCTACGGACAAACATACATAACCGTAAATGACAGAATGCTTCGAGCAAGATTAAATGAACATGTTCAGAAATAACTATCAGATAGTGCATCAATCCAGTTGACCATGTGGCCCAGTGGAAATTCCGGCAATGCTACCTTATTCATTATCGAAAGTAATTATTGCTCAGGTCCCAAATAAGGATTCACTGCAACCAGGCCTGATAGAAATTAGCGGTTGACCAGATTTATGAAAACCTTAGTGATGTTTAATTATAGGATGCAACTCTGTGCATCAAAGCGAATGCATGTGATGCTGAGATCACCATAGTTCCAACAAACACGCGGGTATAACACGTTTGTGCTTCGTGCTACCGTTTCTGACTAGTTTTTTTTCAGGTGATTACATCACGTTATGCGAATAGTCGAGGTGTGAGAAACCGACTATTATCTCAAACTATATGTCCGTAATGTAGAATATGTTTGGGTCGTCTCTTCCTTCCATGAGTTCTAGGGAGCAGAAAAACCGACGTGATATGATCTAGTATACAACATCCTTTGTTTAATGCACATTCAATTGAAGCTCATGTTTCGGTAACATGTGGTGACGATTAAATATGACTAACTTGTCTAGAGTCTCCGGAACGTTAGGTATTGTAGCACAATATACAAGTGACTACGATTTGGAGAACATATTGATTCTCTGTCTTCTTGAATTTACTGTTTTGATGGTAACTTCTTGATGGTAAGTTGAACACAGTTTTTTGTCACTGTTGAGACAGATGGGTATATTTAATTGAAACGTCCTATAAAAACTGTAATAATTAATAGTTAACGTCGTTTTTTGGAAGGGTCAGTTAGCGTAAAATTGCCTTTCCGCTAGGTCGTTTACTCAAACAAAAGTCATGTGTTTAGATATTTGTTTTGCCAAACGTCATACGGGATCCTAGGTCACATCCAAAAACAGTCTAGCCGCTAAAAGGGTCCTCCAGTGTAATGTACATCTCGACAACATTGTGTTCGGCATCTTTGTCAATCCCTGCGGACGAATCGTGGCCTGGCGGAGTGCGCACGATGAGAAATCGGGTGGCCGCAACTGGATTTGCATTTTCCACAAGTTCAATTAATTCTTCGTAGGTACGGAATAAATCGTGACCTGTCTGGTTCTTCTTTTTGCTTAAATCTCGTATTTTGAGCTGTGGGAACAGAAAGTAGTTCAGAGCTATCGGATTGTGTAGACCGTCTTGGAGCAGTTGACGATAACCCGGTCTGTCCATTTCTAAAGATAACAAGCAGAAATGCCCGATGAGCAACCACAACAACAAAGGAATAACATACATGTTATACTTTTGTTTATTAATCAGGCTAAACTGGTGAAAGTGTGTTGTGACAGATAGTGGGAGAATTGGACTGTCTGTATTACATACAACCGAATATAACGGATTGTTTGCGTCTGATAGTTTGGTCTTGTTTCATGTGGGATCGGTGATGTGATGGGCAACATAGTTGCCTCATAGTCGAAGTTAAAATCTCGGCCCTGACACAGATATACATTACTGGTAAGGTAGGACAAGAGCAAACTCCGAATCTAACGTTTGTTCTCGAAAGCAGACACGATGAAACTGGCTTCTATGATGAGTCAATAAACGAACCACTACATGGAATTTAATTAATTCGTATACGTTACATCTCCAATGGTCGTCCTTAACTGATTAAGCCATGGGATAGTGGTATCATGACACACAGATATCGATCCAGCTTAAAATGGAAAAAATATGGTAGTTGCGTACAAGGAACTGGTTTTTGTTTGTCTGTACGGTATTTTTCAGGTTCATGTAACCAGTGTGCACAAACCAATCAAAAAGGGATATTTTGATGTAAAAGCTGTTGTTTATTTGGGTGAATTGCGTGTACGGTTAATAATGATGATGATTATGTGTACGAAGAATGAAGTTTCCACTGCTACTTATACACCAACAATTAACGCGGGTTTTTATTTCCATATTAGTGGCGGATATTATTTTACGTTCAGCAGCCACAACATGCTGGTCATCTAAATGTATCCAGTAGTAATTTTTTTGTTCGAATAAACACGTATAAATGTCTAAAGAATCAATCGATGAGATCGGATTATTGAATAGGCAGATCACTGTATGGTTAGTATCTGTGGTAGATTGTATTTACAACGAAACATTATCCAACTCAGTCATCATGGCAGATTTTTAAAAGTCTAATTCATTGACACATTCTTGAGAACAACACAGCAGTCGTTATGTAAGATGTATGCTCAAGCAACATTATGCGTTAAATAGATTAACTGTTTAGAACACGCCAGTAGAATTACGTAAGATGTACTCTGCAGAGACATTTTGACCGATCTATTCGGTTATGATAGGCGGACCATGATCAATTAACATACATCAATTTAAATAAGTGTAAAATAAGAATGAGTCATCAGCTGCGATATAAATAGCATACAGTACCAGTCAAGTTCGAATGGGCCATCATTAGTTGAAAACAAACGAACAAAATTCAAATTTCTAACTGGTCGAGTAGGAAACTAACGGTGTAGACAATGTTGGTTTTACAGTAAAGCACGCGGAAATAAACGGAAACTAATAGGCAGTCCAACATAAAACTTAAGACAAGAGAAGGAAATAAACTTAAGTAAACGGTACAACCAAAACATTCAAGTAATAACAAGGCTTAACGAATGATTGCAAACTTTTAACACCATGGTAGTGATAGGTTAACTACCATTTGCTTCTGTACACAAAGCGGTGTATCGCAACGTCCACAGGGGAGGGTAAAGTGTGTTTATTGATTAAGCGATACAACACACGAAAAGCCTTCTCCAATTGAATTGCATGTCCCATTTCTTCCAAATGCCCTGTGATAGAAGACTGAGCGGCGCCGACTTTGTTGTTCGCTAGCCATTTGGGAATGTGCTCCGAGACATGTGTCCCAAGCGTTCTCATCGTTCGATCAATGTACTTGACTCCACAAGTACAAGTGAAATCATAAATAATGTTGGATGTGGCGAGTGAGTTGCTTGGGTCCTTCCTCGGTGTGCAGGGCAGCCGTGTCATCTGACTGATCAGTCTTAATTCTGCCGCGTTGTACGCAGCTCTGAGGGCACACCTTAGTCTACGTTGGATGAGGGTGGTTACATCTTCACCCTTGTATGGCGGTGGTATATACACGGGTTTGCGAGACACTGTTTCTGATATTGACCATTTCAACTTTTCTCTAGCGTATTTCGAGATTAAGCGCGCGGGGTGTCCATTGTGCACCAGTATTTGGTGGACAAAAGCTGATTCCTCCTCGCTCGTCTCGGGTGAGCAAATTCTGCGAACCCTATTGAAGAGGGTTCGAACGAGACCACGTTTGAGCAATGTTGGTGCAAAACTTTTTAAATCAATATACTGCCCCACCCAAGTGGGCTTCCTGTACACTCCTGTACACCCATCAGCGTTCACAGACATTTCCACATCTAAGAAGGAAAGTTTGTTGTTCTCCTGAACTTCTGTGGTGAACGAAATGTTTGGGTGTAGACCATTCAGTTGTATGCAGAGTATGCAGAGCTGGTGAAGAATTTCTTGATTCGGACTTATTCTTCTCAAACCCCTATCAGTATCAACCACAGGTGACTAGGAAAATCCAGTTGAATGAATTTTAGCTTACCTTACAGAAGTGACTGTCGTTTATTTTCTAGTGACGTCCGTTTACTTTGGCGGCTGTTACGCATTTGGACTTTTAGACGCTAAAACGTCCACAGTTCATCAATCGTAGACACCACTTGTTCAAACTGATCCCAGGGTATTTCTGAGGTTGGGGACATGTGACTAAACGGACAAATTTCCTTAGTTTCTTAGGGTCTCAACCACCTTCACGCACTTGTTTTGGTTCCGTGCAAAGCATGGATTTGCCTATCTCACACATTGCAGTAGATTTTTGAACTTCCTGATGTTTATCACTAAACGTTTCCAGTTCGTGGGACTCGTTTGCAGTCATTTTAAGGAGTTGGGTCACATGGGTGGGTTGGGGAATGATGATTAGATAGATGACAGATATTTGACGAAGTTCACATATAGGCTGAAAGCTGCAGCGTTCACTGCAGATCAAAGACTGAAGAACTGCAGGAAATAGCCAATCAGAGAGTAGGTCAAAGTTCAAATGCAACAAGAATTATCCAATGGTAGATCAGGTCAAAGATAAAAAACGACAGAGAACGACCAATCAAACTTCATGTCAGAAGATCAACTCACTCTGCTATATAAGAGCAGGCATCCATCGAACTTCACTAATCTCCACGATGAAAAAACTATAAGCTAAAACAATTACGCACTGATGATGTCACCTCGCATGGAGATGAAACGTTTGTAACTTAAATGTCAAGCTCGGCGAACATACCAATACCAAAACCATCAACCCGAGCTACGAACAATATCACCACTGTCCACAACTGTCCGAAAAGGTTTCAGCTTTCCTCTTTCGTTAAAAAACACTATACCCTTCATGGATCGCGAATCAACTTCTCCTGGACTTGACCGATGCTGGATGTAGTCCAGTTCAAGGTCTTAACCTATTTGCGATTAGGGCTTAGCTGCAGTTTTCTCACTGGATGTTTGACAGTTACAGACAGGAATACATCGTTCCAGTATAAAACAGATTACCTGAAAGGACACGGTTGCCCAGACAGGCAATGCAACGGGAAGTAAGAGAGCTTGGCTGTGATCAAATTTTATCAACAGTATACCAAGTATACTGATCGTCTTCGGTGAGTGAGTTCTCCTGTGATACGGCTACAGGGTTGCTTTTGAATGTTTGCCATTTACGAATAACTATCACTTCTGGCCCTGGATGGAAGTCTGTGAACACGGCTGACTAACATATACCGTGGTTCTATCATTGACCCAGCCCTTGCAGACTACAATTCCCCATTAAATAATTCATGAATCGGTTGTTTTTCACATTCAGTCGGAATCCGCTAGCCAACCTGTGTAGCCCACCACGTCTTGACACGTGATTTTTTGAAAATACCATGTCCATTTGTTTTATTTAATCTTGTATGGCAATAAGCCTGAGTAGGTTTCTACTGTCTGTAAGTACACATTCATCTCTCATACATGTGCAGCTTATTCATTCTGTTAACACATGATAAACCGAGACCTCAGCACACCCGACCTGCGAAAATAACGCATAGGATAAACGATCGTAAAGAGGATGAGGGACTTACCGAAAACCACTTTTTGGCCTTTTAGCTAAAATGGTAGCAAAGAGTCAAGACCCTTATGAACAAAATCACAGTTGATAGTGAACATACTCAGAAGAGCAACGTAACGTTCCATGGGACATCAGTAACGGTAGTACCAAGGTAAGTGAGTATTTGAAAGGGGAAAAACAGAGACTTCAAAATGTCCTCAAGGATTAGCAAATTGACTAGAAAAAGGTTGTTATTCAGACCATCATTACTGTGGTTACACGAGAACTCGCTAGTAGTACTGATGAAGTATGGGAACTCCGACGTGTTGTAATTTTGGAATCAATACATTATTGCACTTTTGTGCGTCCAGATTTCGTGTTGAAATATCTTCCGTGGATAAATTTGAGACGAAAAACAGTGTATGAGATATTTTAACGTGGACTTTTCGTTAACATTTCGGCTACCTTTACGAGTACACAACACATTGTATATAGTACAGGGGCACAGTTGCGTTTACTAACCCATTCCGGTTATGTCTGAGACAGTTAACCAGGTAGCAAAAACGAAAGTAACAATACATGGCAAGCGTGTTCAAAGGTAAGGAACAGACGGATGGTATTAGCTGAATATCACATAAGTTTCGATTCCACACGGTCTGACGCATCCCAGCGAACGATCTGGTAAGAAGGGTACTGAAGTTGCATGACGCTGAAGTATAAGATTAATGTTCGTTGATATCCATTCGAAGATACTCTACGTAATGAGATTGGAATGGAGCGAGTTCCTTATTGGAGAAGGTTCAACTAATCAGAGTTCACGCTCAACCTGTTGCAGGCGGAATTGTGGTCGATCGGTGCCGGCCACTTAGAACAGGGATCAGCTACCATTTAAATGCGTAGCAAATTCACACGACCGCTGATCGATGCAAGATCGTGGAGCCTAGCAACGAACTGGCCAATCAAAACACAGGAAAGTTTGTCGCCAAATGGCAGTCGTAAGTAGTTAATGTTCGTTAGAAATAAGCGCTGTTTTTTCAGTAAGCTGAGACTGATTAGTACCGCCCAGACTATTGTTTTTCTGGTTTTCTTGACTTATTACCTTATCAGGTAACACTCCATCCTTAAACCTGCCCTGTTACTACACCACGCATACATGTTCATTGTGTTCCATATAGAACGTCACCCGCATTTGATGGCAGCTTTGGCTTTTTGATAAGTCTTCCGGCTGGTTTAGTTCGAAAGGAAACACTAGACTCGAGTTTCTCTCCAGAGAGAGCTCATCAGTAGTACATATCCAAGTCCCAACTGGAACTTACACCACAATCCTCGTGTTTATGAGACTAACATGTTAATCACAACGCCAGTAATCTCGTAATGGGCAGAGCAAGTTTATTTTGATTTGTTGTGTTTTGATGAAGCATTCGTGTACGCTCATGATGCATCCAAACCGGCCGGTTTGAAAGTACCTGCATTCGTTCCAGTCTTTCGTACAAATGACCCCTCGCGCTTATTTATCAGTTCTAGTGTTGCTAAAAGATTTGAGTGCCTGAGGGAGTAAGTCAGCAGGTATACGAAGCCTCTGGAAACACGTACAACCGAACGTATGATAAAATGTCTTCTAAATTATACAGTCAGTGCTTTAACAAGCGCACCTAATGGATCTCATTTTCCGAAATGGGCCACAGAATTCAAAACAACAGGTTTACGCTCCGCTTTCTGGATGGTTAGTCAAATTATCATCATCAGTTTATCATTCAGTCTGAAATTGTTAGTGCATTAGTAGAAACCCTAGCAGTAACAACTCTCTATGAATGCGGAAACAGCGAGAAAGTCGGTTCTATGACTCTGCTGTGCGTGTTTACCTTGTAGATGTTGTGAAAAGGAGATCATCACGTTAGCAATATGCATTTTCCGAATATATAGTGACATCCGACCTGTAACTCCCCTAGAGTTGTTGCACTCATCTAATTTATAGTTTTACTCAGTCCTTGTAGTCTAAAACTTTCTAGTTCCAATAAGGTTTGCTTTTTTCCTCTTAACGGTTGTGTGGCAGTTAAGCATCAGTGTGAACCACTGATGAATTTATGTCTATGATGATGATGATGATGCCGGCAAACACGCACATATTGCTAAGACCACCATGAACGGGAACATGGTTCAGTAGTCTTAAGTACACAATGTGTGAAACGACATCATCATCATCATAGCAGCATGATCCTGATCAAAACGTACTGTGACCCGAGCCGCCGCTCACCTCAACAGTGACGTGGAATATCCTAGAATAAAACGTTACTAAAAAGGTTAAAAATTATTAAAAGAAGACTAAGCGGAAGAACTAGAAATGGTATGGATACAGGTACGCCATTGACTGCGACACATCACCATCTCGGATAGCGTCTCTAACCAGCGGTTTGGGTGATCACGAGGACCCCATCCAGGCAGGCGACACCTACCTACTTTGCTCAATGGAGCAGTCAGAGTCTTCATATTTCGTGACCACGTTGTCGCTTGACCACCACGCGGTTTCACCCAACTGTTAATGCCCTCAGCATAGAATGTCCAGTACGATAAACGATCAGATGACATAGGGAGTACGTGACCCAACCATCGCAAGCTGTGTTCTGTGATTAGTTGACCAATTGATCGCGAATCCCGAGCGTTCCGGAATACGCGCTGGCGAACGGCCACATTGCTCACGCAATCAGTCCACTTAATATGGACCAATTGGCGGAGACAACGATAATCAAACATAGCAAGCCTGTGATGAGAAAAGACTATTAACACTGTACCATACTGATTCAAGCAATTCATCTGATGATGGTTTGGTAATGAGCCGACGGTGCGACGAGTTACTTCTGTGTGTCTCGTTTAGTCATCAGTCAACCCATTTCGTTCACACCCCGATTGGCCGCAAGTCGCAATGCCTTTTCATGATGAAACCTTCACTAAACCCATTGTCCACGCCAGCAACCGATAGCACTAGTAACCAGTCCTATCAATAAACACTTATGAGTTCACTGTTCCTGGTCTATGCTCCTAATTTAATGGTTCTGTCGGTTAGTGCGCCATTACAACAGACGAGTTTAATTTCCACAACTCACTTTGCCTGTGTGATGATTAAGTACCTAACTGATTACTCTCCCGTTATGATGTCACGTGAAGTGTTCGATCAAATCAACAAGAGTTCATTACGGACATGTAAAAAACCCAACTATTAAAGTTGAAATTTGCTAGATCTAGGCGAGCCAATCCTCGTCGGCGAAGGAAAGTCAATAAGATTACTATACTACCACAGCTGCTATCATTCGGAATTGGGAGCCAGTCAGATTCAAAGTAGGGGACAAAAATAGAAGCTGGCGAAGCTCCGTCAGTTAATGACAAGTTGGTAGATGAACCAGCATTTTGATCATCAATCATAATACAAACTTATGGCACGTACTCACTTACTAAATAACCAAGGTTATTGATACACGCTAAACCATCGTCATTCATCATGTTTGAACGGAAATTAAACGCCAATGTACTGTTCTCATTAAACTGATCCTGAGTTTTCTTTTGGTTACGGACTAGTAATTATCATCCAAACGGTCAGTATATATTGTGAAACATAAACTCTAGTCGCATATCTTCCCTGAGCTACAGAGTGATGAATAGTCACTTACCATGTTATACTGTTGTGAAAAGTGTGTCTGTTCCGAACTTAGAAGACGGTAACGCTGTAACGAAGGATGTTTGAAGGTTAACGGTCAATTGCGTTACAGTAAGGAAACTGTAGGTATAAAGCTGTGTACATTTTTAAAACTACATTACAGTAAATGTGTATATATGAAGTGCTACCTAAGAACCGATAGAATAAAATTCGGAGATATTCTGTAATACGTGTGGAACATTAGGCTGAGCAGTTAATGTAATTTGCATCGTGGTAAGCAGTCATCCGTTCAATATGTTTATGACTCGATAAATTTTCCTGTCTTGGAAAACACGATTTTACCAAATGACAGAGTTTACTACTTTTATTACCAGAAATGAATGTTTTCTCATCAGCACTGATTGTAATTTCGCCCTTTTATCATTCCGTTAAATCATATCATATCTTGTATTCCAATCACTTATGTCAATAGTATGAACATTGGAGCTATCGTTTCAAACTGCTTTCCAGACTAAGGCTACTGAGGAGAAAATAGCGCTCATTTTTTCGCTCGACGACTACGGTAGTCTGGACTTTTACTCATGGGACTAACCCGCTTGGCAGATAAGGAGATGAAATCATTGTTTTTCGTGGAACTGTTAAACCAACCTGACACAATAAGACCTGTTGGTATTTTCCTGCAAATGCTAATGGTATATTGAGGTTGTCTAGGACAAAAGAAGAGATTCAAAGTTGTTGTCATGTTCGATAGCAAACTGTCGGGTTACCATTTCCACACACATGCATGAACCGTACAGGCAGGTGGACAAACTGTCGGCGATTTAGTCCCCTACTTTGGATCAATTTGAAACCTACATTTATCCCTCGGGCAATTTTGGCGCCAAGAATGACGTGCGTCAAGGTGTATACCTACACTATGTTTGTTCAACCTTATCATGAATGAAATAGTGCAGGATTGTCTAGGGCTTTCATGAAATACGGGGAAGGATATCCTACTGTGTAAAAAAAACGACGAACCTTGATTATTACTAATAAGTAGTTTGGCAGGTTTATGATTTCAGATGAGATCCAACTGTGAAAAGTCAGGGTTTCGGCTGGATTCAAACCAGCGACAGAAACACCAAATTTAAAATTCCCGAGCTTCTAGCGTTGCTTCGTAGTTCAGCTGGTACAGCGCTTGTCGCGCTGAGGCATGGTGTTTCTGTTGCTGGTTCGAATCCAGCCGAAGCCCTGACTTTTCACGGCTGGGTATCATCTTAAGATCTTAACTTTTTTGAAAACGATGTGTTGTTTTGTCAAAAGTCAAGAAACACAGGTAATGCTAGACACTATTTCAAATCCTGATAAATAGTTTGGGATACTGTTTTGCAGTGGCAAATTACAAAATGCGTATGCAAGACCGCTGTGATCATGTAGAGTTAGGGTTTGGTAGTGACAGTGTACAGTTTGTTGATCGGTTTGTATACTTAGACAGTTGCATCAGCAGAGGTAAGGTTACACGAAGTGAAACGGAAGATTGCGTTGTTACAATGACGGCAAGTCACTTCTCTGTAGCTTAAGTGTCGCGTAGATATGACTATTGTCATGTCCATGTTACGTTACGATTAAGAAACCCTGTCACTCAAGGCAGAAGACTTGAAAAGTTTTCGGGTGTTTGACGACCGAAGACTGTGTTAGGTCGTTAGTCCTTAGTGTTATGAGTTAAGAACATGGATGGCAGAAGGATCGTTTGTTCAGGAAAGCAACATGTGGGTTATGCGGTTAAACAAGACGACAAACAAAAACACTCATATGCTTACGGTACTAGGCCCAGGCCGTCAAGGTTGTCACAGACGTCAATACCCACCTCCGTTAAGTTCCCTTACATACCAAGAACCACTTAATTCGATGCCATACCACGATGTTTCTTACCGTATTGCTCCTGCGAATACCTCAATGTCAAAATATACGTCTGGCCCTACTAATGAATAACAGTGATGTCAGTAGTATTGCACGATCGCCCCTCCTCACCACAAATAGGACTGGCAAAACGAAATGCTGACAACTGCTAGGGGATTTTAGTTAGCGCAAATTAAACATTGATAAAAAATAATCGTCAGTCTCCTATATTCAGAGTCATTTCAGGCAGCCTGCTTCAAACGGAAGTACTAAACTTAGGCTTTATCTTTGTGAAAATTCGTCAGTGCTGAATATCCTTTTCTTTAAACTCTGAAAATGCTTTTCTGGACTTCCGTGTTGACCGCTGTCCCATTGACATCACATGAGTTACAACTGAATTGTCGTATACAAACTCCCAGACAAAACTGTTTCTAAGTAGTGCTCAGGCTACCAAATCTTCTTAGGAGAAGACAATAACTAACAATAGCAAGCAGTCTGTGCATCATTCACCGCCGAATGATGCTGGGCGTTTGCGTATGATAATCTGACCATACCACATATGGAATTGACGCAATTGTCAACATGTTCGCTAAATGGGAAACTAAAATCTCAACCATGCCAAGATCTCATGCAAACAGCAGGCTCTAACAAGGTCGACACTCGAGTTTAGTGCTTCTTCTTAGAATGAGTTGGCTACAAACTGTAGGGATGGAATGCGTTTCCAAGGATATAATAAACACCAACTAAGACTTTTAAATAATGGACTAAAACAAAGGACGTGGATAACTTAACAGAATCCGAGAAGCTGGACAAAAATCCTCGAATGTTGTCGTATTATTTTAATGTAATCTAAAGTTCTTGGGAAGATTTCCATCACTACTTCATTCCGGTACATTTGACCCATTTCCGTTAGAAACTAACCCGAATGTTTATGAACTACCTAAATGTCGAAGTCACCCTCAGTCTAGGCAACATTTGTCAAAAGCAAACCCTCAACAGCTTTACAAGCAGGTCCACTTGTGGAATTTTCGGAGTTTAATACGATAACATATTGCTATAAGGTGACAATACTCCGTCACCATCATGCCCACCCTAATGGGATGTTTGAAATGGTTATTTCTTGAGGGCTTATATGATCTATAGGTTGACAATAAACTCCCCACTACTGTCTACTTGCAAGCATGCTAATTTAATAATTTGACTCAACGGCGGTATATGACGCGGTTAAAAGGCTCTTTCGAGTTTGATATTCCCAACTGATTTTGAGGAGACTCCTCACTCGGAATACAGCACAGTTTAATTAATAATGCTCGCGGCTATGAAATACTATGAGTCTACGGAGTGGACGAGCGGTAATATCCAGAAATAAATTGGATCAGTTATGAATGAGATGTAGCCACTCGTTAATGGTGCACAAATATTTTGACTCCGAATGTCTATGACAATCCTCCTGCCTCATGCTAAAAATTGGGAGTGTTTTAATTTCTAGTGCAGAAAAGCATCCACAAATTGTTTTACTCTACTAGGATTGGTGAATAGATTTTGTTTATGTCTACATTAATTTCACACTTTATTCCAAATGAATAATTTAAAGGTTCTGTGCCACCATAAACTCTCCAACATGGATAACTACGTAGATTGAAAAATGCTTTAAGTTGATAGAAGTTCCTAAACCTCCGTTATGGAATTGGTTATAAGTCAGTAGCAAGATAGAAGTCGGAATTGTGAGGAATACGCCAACGAGGGATAAATAATGTCGAGTGATGTGGATTAGTCGACTGGAGTGACCGTTCACGTTACGAAGTCACGGTAATCATGTACCAAATATGCCGGGCAGCAAATGTAACATCAATAATCACATTTCGGCCCGTACTTCCCCAGCGGTGTGTCACATGGTGGGCAACTACACCTTAGTGTCCACTGTACGAAGCTAAGCAACGTATAGTCGTAAGTAAGGGAATGACCACACGTTCCCCTGCAAGAAAATCCAGGAACTCGAAGGATAATTGTTTATAAAGATGTCAGTTTTAGGATGGAACATCGTCAAAACTGACCTCTGCATATCACTGGCTTAAACATATCACTCAAGAACAGTGTGATTGCACAGTCTGGCTACTCATGAATAGTGAGAGATCTTGGAGTTAATAACTTCAACACTACTCACGTTAATTTACAAGGCCGACGTTTATAAGCATTACTATGTTACTCTGTTTGTTATATTAAAACATGATCTCGCTTAAAAGCGAAGTTGACTGGATGTGTTGATTCTACCAAACCAAGTAGGTAGGTGGGTAATGAGCTCGATTATTTCATTGGCGCAAAAGCAGCGGTTCACATTTTTGTTTGCACAAGGGTGTACTATTTTGACAAGTGTTGATTTACAAACAAACCTTCAGTCTATGCCCCTTTCCAACCTCATATCGACATAATGTTCGTTATCGGCTGCAAGTGATGCTAGGCTTCCAAAGATGGATTCACTCAATAGTTACGTCTGGTATTTCGGTACAGCTATTAGGCGAACGCTGTATGGGTCGTCAGTCAGATGGTCACGTTGGTTGACCATTCAACTGAGTGAGTGAGTTAAACGTGAACGAGAGATTTGGGGCAGTGACGTGTCTGGGTGTTGCAATGTCTGGTAGCAATTAGAAACACCGGTTGCCTTAGTTACCACTGATACTACAACAGTCGAACAGAACGGAGTAGCTTGTCGAATCAATGGTTTAGAATAGGGTTACGAGTACTCGCCATTTCCCCTAAAATGGCTGTCACTATAAATCGACATGCTGACCTTCCAAATTTTTAAAACTTTTCCACATCATCTTGCTAATGGAGTTATTAAACGAAGATTTGAGAGCCTACTAAGAATACTCGGAAAGAAGCCATACTGAGGGTAATTTGTTTAAAAGGAATGTGTAGCACATTTAGTGGTTGTTACATTTAAAACAATTGTAACGCGCAGTCAAAACCAGCAATTGCGCATCGATTGAATTTGAATTATGTAACAGAGCGCGCTGTTGTGTTGGCGCCGTTTTA
>LUCH01005422.1:0-15694 GCA_013368495.1 Paragonimus heterotremus | reverse complement strand
TACTGCGCTGTTCGTGGTGTTCTGAATTATTGTCATTGGGTAACTGGTCGAATCTAGAGCGAGACTTTGTAGGAGAGTTCCTACAGCAGCTAACAACCTCCACTGGAAGGTCGTTCCAGTGGTTGATAACCCTGTAAGAGAAGAACTGTTGCCTAAGGAAGGTCCGGGGTCGAAGCTTATAGAGCTTCTTGTCGTGACCCTTTCGACTGTTATCAACCATTGTGGCAAAGAACTGGTGAACGAGTTCTGTGCAGAAGAAGTACATAAGGATTAAGTCGCCTCGGAGTCCCCGAAATTCGAGTGGATAAATATCAGGAATTTCAAAACGAGACTCCTAAGATAAATGCCAAAAGCCAACGGCCATTTTGGTGGCCACTCGCTGGACGCGTTCGATGGCGATTATGTCCTTCTTCAAGTCGGTGTACGTGCCTTGATTTGCGTACTCAAGCAATGTTCTAATATAGACCCCATATAGCGACTAGGAAGCATGCCTGTCTATTCGAGGAAAGGCATTTTTTATCATCCCAGGGGTCCCATATCCCTTTCTGGCAGCCACCTGGTTGTGATAAGAGGAGGATAAACTAGTCGATAGCGAAATCCCTAGGTCTTTTTTAAGGTTCACCTTTGTGATGTCCGTTATACTTTGTACACTATGTATCACGAATAGGTTCCTCGAGTCTCCTCCAAGCGACATATGTGCACAATCACTGTCATTTACAGGGAGACTCCAGTCTTCTGACCAGCCCTTAATACGGTCGAGGTCAATCTGCAGTGCGCTGGTTTGAACTTAAAGTGTGCGATGTAGACTCACTTTTGGGATAGAATACATACCCTTTGTGATGATTGTAAATCTTAACGGAACACTAATTGCTATTGTTGTTTTACTGCATGGATAATTACATTGTACAGATACTGAATACATTACAATTCCGTCGGCTGACGTGCTGCGTTATTACTATTGCGTAAAAGCTGGCTCTGGATTTGAGCCAAGTATAGTTCCCATTACTAATACGTATTCCAAACTATCACACCTTTCTATGTAAAGCGAAACATTTTGTTTCAATTAACCTCATCCCTTATGTAACGTGCAGCCGTAGAGATTTCCTTATATTTGTTTGCAAACTATGTTTCATTTTTATGCAACAACCTTTTGTATCACCTTTGCATGTCGTTCAGATTGATAAAAGTGACCTTGTGATACAATACAAATTTTGTGCACATCGGTTTGCTCTTCTCTCCGTTGCGCAGTCGTTTGACGATACTGTACGGATCTAGCATCCAACTTTTTAGCTCCGTTGTACTACGAACTTCGTCGCATCCCGAATCGCACTTCAGCAGTCCACGGAAACTCTGTGATAGTACACACTTCCGAATACCGGTAATTTGGAATATTGTGGTGGTCATCTCGAACATTTGTGAACACTTTCCCGTGAGTCAAATCCTTTTGATTACCATAACTTGCGGGAATTTTGTAACTGTTTCGTCTCATTCGTTCGTTTCGTTATCACTGATGGCCTAGTGAGTTACACTTGCATTTATCTAGTCTACTCAGTAACTCGTCTTGACCACTGCAAATTGGCCAACCCCGAAGTAGTCAGCTTCTCCTCACCTTTTTCCGTCATCATCAATCAATGAACCCTTAGTACCTCCATGATATGCTTACTTTTCTTTCTCGTTGTTTTGTTCAATCATCTCAAGCGTTGACGTGTTCACTACCCCAGTGATTTTGTGTTGAAGGTATCCGCCTTTACCATGCCCGACTACGACAATTGTAGTGGCCGGCGATCGTGTGGCTTCTCTAAGGATCTCGGCTGCAACCGTGTTTTTCTGCTTGTTTATTCTGTACAAATGATCCTGTGTACGCCTGCAACGGGAGGCCTGATACGAACTCAGTGCCACTTTCTTCAGTCGTGCAACTAATTGCAAGCATCGAACGCTTGCACTTTTTTTAACGACTCATCTATTATTTCATTATTCAAGGTCGTTTAGCCCGAACCTTTTCGAGGCTTGTTCAACGCACTCGAAAGTTCCACGCACTTCTCGCTTGGCGCCCTTTAAAGCGCCGCCGAGTGGGCTGTAGCCCATCTCGCGCTTCTCTTCTTTTTGCTCTGGGTTGCTGCCGTTGGTCCCAGACTAGGCCAGAACCAAATACTTATCACTTTTCTTAATAGTGCTGGAAATATGCGGTTTGTTTCCAAACCCCGCTGCGTCTTCTAGTTAGATACCTGTTGGGATTACGTTATGATTGCTCTTCAGGAAAGGCGTATTAAATTGTTAGTGAACGAAGGTCTAGTGCACACCCACTTGTCCGCTACACTATTCAACCGAGCAACTGACTGCATCCGTGCACATCAAACTGCCTGAATTTGGGAACACCGTCCCTCGTCACTGGTTTGGACAAGTTAAAGGTCTCTTTCGAACGAGGCTGATTGAGTCACAAACCGTTATGTACTCCTACATAATTCATTCCGCCCCGACAAAGGTCGCTGAAGAAGTCTCGGACCTTATTGACAACATACCTGAAGACCAACCGTACGATAAGCTGAAAGACTCCTTAGTTAGCGGAATCTAGACCAACTATTTTCTGAAATGGAGCCAGGTGACCGCAAGCCATCCCAACTCCTAAGGCACACGAAACAGCTTCTTGGGGGGCAGGAAGATGGACGACACAATTTTCCGACAGTTGTGGATGAAAACCTACCATCGTTGGCTCTTGAGATTTTGGCTACGTTCAGCAGTACTGTGCCTACAGGGGAAATTGTGGAAGCGACCGACAAAATGTCGCATGTTCGACGTGATCCCTAGCCGATGAACACTGTTACCAGCCAGCCTTATGATGACCTGCGTCATCAAGTAGAGTGTTTGGCCAAACAGGTCCAGTCAATGACTCGTAGTCTACACTGTTGATCACACAGATCACGCAGCCGGTCCAAAACCCCTTCTTGGCGTCCGACAACACTACCACACGGAGACCATGGCAATTGCTGGTATCACCGTACGTTCGGTCACCGACCAAAGAAGTGTACTCAGCCTTGCACCTTTACTACCTCAACGGCATCACAGGGAAATGCAGTGACCGGCCAGTGATGGCGACGGCTGTGCCTGGTTTCTCCTCCAAGTGTCGCCCACTCTACATCCCTGACAATCTACAGGCTACAATTTCATAGTCGACACCGGTGCTGACGTAAGCGTGATTCCATGCGCCACAGGCGACCGCCAACACTGTTAGCCTATTTTCACTTTAAAAGCAGCTAACGGAACTCCGATACAAACGTGCGGTCGACGTTCCCTCATCCTTGACTTCGGACTGCAACGTCAGTTCCGCTGGGTTTTTTGGTGGCAGACGTTCAGACCACAACTCTGGGCGCCGATTTCCTATCCCATTTCGGTCTCTTAGTATATATTCAGCACCACACGCTTTTGGACAGCCTGACTTCCTTGAGTGCCAAGGGTAAATTAACCAACATGAATTCCATCGAAATCTATATGACACTACCCAAACCCTCAAAATATTCTCAGTTAACCCAACAGTACCTGCAGCTCATCAGTCCGTCATATCACCCGCCTTTTCTGAAACACGACGTGACACATACCACTCATTACCACTCACATACCTTCTGGTCTTGTTTTTTCTGATTTACACAAGGCAGGTAGTTAGTGAGTGTGACTGCAAGCGAAGCAACGCAAGCCACTTGCGATGATCTCCTTTGGTTTCGGTCACTGTGGGAGACCAATCCCAAACAGATGCCACCAACCGTTTGTGATTGTAGGCATGGTCTTGCACTTCTCTTCGCTTACGTTTTTTGATCGCCATATAAACAATCACACCACATTACGTACCTGATGAAATGCAACAAAATCCGGCGGGTAATTAACCGTGAGGACTGTTTTGTTTTTTTACTTCCGTTTTCCACTTTGTGGCTGTTTGCGTGCGCTTATGTTCACATTTTCCAACTTCTTCTTGCGGCTATGAAATAACTTTTTGGCTCACAGATCACTCATATACTATTTTGTTCCGGCCTCATAAAAGCAATGTTTCCTATGTTTGGCTCTCAAATACCGTTCCCAAGTTCAACGTAACGTGGATTAACAGTACAACCAGTTTGTTTTACGTATAGTATTCATTGTTCGAAAATGACTGATCAGATGAAAATCCCACTTTTCTACTAGGATCACAAGGCCTCTGTGCACCGAATTAGCAGCAACTCCTGTGGTTGTGGTCGTTTTCAAGCCTAATGAGCTTCCTTCCAATAGAACAAACTGTATTTAGCCCGGTAGCTGGAATTGTAATCGTGCATGGCAGTGGCCGGTAGCCGCAGTGAGGAATTTGTGGACGCCAAATCAGTGGTCGCCGTATGGATTAGGGAGTTGAACATTTCAACTGACACTTCAAAGGACTGAGCTGGAACAGTCCTTCCTGGAGGGTTTCATGGTTGTGAGAGATGTTGCCGTAATGACGTTTACTGTATCTGTAAGCTTTCAATTGGGTTACCTAGCCTGAAAAGAAGTCTGAGTCAAATATGTCACATCGCCAACTAAAAAACAGCCCACTGGACACAACTTGCTTCCAACCTGCTACTATATATCCGTCTTACTGAAGAGAACAGAAGAGAGTACTTCATGCTTTCCTGTGCATACACTATCTGACAAACACAATACGAAGGCAGCTGGGAGGTGTTATAAAATCTGGACGGATCAAATCTAAACCGAACTCTACGATTAAACAAACATTTAGCTCTACTTCACCTCGGCTAGAAGTGAACTATCTTTCAGTCCCCTAACATGGCAGTTACAAGAGATTAAAATGTCTTCAAAGTTCATCGCTTTGAAGCTCTCAATAAACTAAAAGTTAAGGACGCTGTCTTATTGAGACCAGATTCGTCTTCCGGTATCGTAATTATGAACAGACAGGATTATATTCAGAAGATGCCGCTCACACTGAGAGATGAGGGCAGATCCAAACGCAATGCAAAGGCTAAAAGATAACTTATATGGGAAACTAAATGACCTAACGCCCCAAGTTGCTTCCATAACATCAGACAATTGATAGTACGGTTCATTCGAATCGCGAAAACCCTGAATTTCATTGGCACCGTAATTATATGGTTTGACCAGAATTCGCAAACTCGAAGTACCTCTCCTATTGATTTCATCGAGGAGCAGTTTCTCATGATGTCAACGTGTTAGGTGACTGATACGAAACCTGTGCAGTCTGGACGGAGGTCTGACGCATTTAGCTTGAAAGACTAATTCGGTTTAATTGGTTATCTTGTTTAAATCAACTTAGTAAATGAACTAACGTGTTCAATAGACATGTAGTTGTCATTTATAAACGCTCCATCACATAAGATGATAAAAATTAGCTATAAGCAGATTAGGAGCCACGCCTTTGCCGTAACATTTATTAAGGAGGCCATTAAAGTTGTGTGGTGAACGGCAGGTCTAATTTCCAAGATACGGCTTCTCAGAAAATCGATAAAAACAGTTAAGGGGTGTCCGTTGAGACGTCTGCCGGCCGACTTTTTCACGTCCCTGACAGAACGATTAATGCCGAAATAAATTTTGGTCACGTTACTATATGAACATTACACCGATAGCACCTTCGAGTTTAGATAACCTCCGTAAAGAGATGATGTGGTGGAACGAATAAGTGGGTCGTACACCTGTGAATAGTGTCCGCTGTATCTGGTCGCCGTTGTCGATAGCAGTAATCAGAAGTCGGATTATCGGAGGCTAAGTTGAACTGGTCTGTGATCTTAAACTACATCAACTTTACACCAGAAAAGAAACAGGTGAAAATTATCAAGTGCCCAGTTTACTTGGGCCAGACGTGCCTATTTACTAATCTGTTGTAACTTTGAATTGCTCACAGTTAAGTTTCATGCTAACGAATGTCCGCTGTGATTCACCGAGAGACAGCCAGCAGCGAACAATAACACGCATAGTCACGAAGACAAAAAGGGGAAGTCTCCAGTAGACCATGTGTTGGTTAAAACTACGAGGTGGTTAGTCTCGTCGATGAAATGAAGTGAGAAGACAAGTGAAATTGTGATCAATGACCGCACTCAAGAGTTACCGTCACCCTGGAATGGGAAGTGCAATGTAATGGTTTCAGAGTGCTCTACATTCATTAATGTGTGTGAATGCAACGAAAGTAACACCCGTTGCACCAACGGCTCCTTGAACTCTAGAATGAGAGGCTACTCTCTAAGCTCGGCGCAGCAAAGGTGTGCCTACCCTACATCTTTCATTGTAAGTGCACTGATACCTCCGACCTCGTTAGTCGTAGATATTTATCGGAAGTACGTCATCCGCTTGCTCTGACTTCGAACCTTAGGATTATGGTGCATCACCCTAACCCGTTTCCACTGTGGTTCGATGAGGTGATTGTGGCCAGCTATGTCACACCAGCATTATGTGTACTGATACAACTACGGTTAAACCTTGTACAATCATTAGCCGAAAAACATAGCCCATGTGTTCCTTACCCCTTACGACGCACCGTGGTTCCACAGTCTACTGTGCAAGATGTCTTGTCAAGATTGCATCAGGAGTTGCGACATGCTGGACGGCGAAAAATGGAAGATGCCATGAATCAAAGGTTCTGGTGGCCACAACAGCGGAGAGACATCATCAACTTCCGCGATCATTGTACTGAATGCACCCGGATGGAAAATCATCATGTGGCCTATCGTGTTCCTTTAGGGTCTATTGTCGCGGAATATCCAAACTCTGCTGTGGGAGTAGATATCATTGGACCCCTTCCCGAAATGCCGCGCGCAGACCGTTGCATTCTGACACTGGTGGACCACCTCACCAAGTGGTGTGAAGCCGTACCAGTTTCTTCCGCGGATGCAACAACTATGGCCGCAGCGTTATTCGACAATCGTATTACACGATGGGGGGACCCAGAACAACCTCACTCTGACCGGGGATCAAATTTTGGGAGTTTGATCACGGCGGTGGTCTATCAGCTGCTTGATCTTAAGAAAACACGCATAATGGCCTATCATCACCAGTGAAACGGACAAGTAGAACGGACAAATAGGTCACTAAAAGGTATCCTGAAGGCATTCACGGGTAGTTACAGCAAACGAGAGTGGGATCGAGCTCTCCCACGTTGTCTGCTGGCGTAATGAGCGTCAGTCCATGCGTCCACACGGCACTCGTTGCACTGTATGCTAACGGGAAGGGAGTGCAGACTGTTGTCGGGCTTGACCGTTCCACATACACCGGAAAAACCCCTGTTATCTGCGGATTTCGTCACACGGTTAAGACGAAATTTGTTGAAGATTCGTCAAATGGCCGGAGAGTGTTTCGCAACTGCTCAAAACAAACCGAAAGACTACTACGACCGCAAGGTAGGGGGGTCTCCACTTCAGCTTGAGGGACAGGTGTATTTGCATAACCCAGCAACTCCTCCAGATGCCCGGGAGAAATTACACAAACAGTGGGTGGGTCCGTATATTGTTCGGGAGATATATAATGAGACCACGTACAGAGTTAGCAGAGCGGGCTTACAGGAAAGCCTAAAACCAGCCACACAGTGCAGTACAACCATTGGCGATAATCCAAATACCCCGGGGGTAGCTCCCCCGGACGCGGCTGTCTTTGTGGAAGTGTGGGCGGTAGGCAATTTGTCGATAGTGCAAGACAACGGTGAGGACACCGCTAATCAACCGGGGGAACAATGTAACGGCACAAGCCGATGATCTAGTGAATCGTTGGCCAACTATTCCTTTGTGCTTGTCGTTTCAGGTGTGAAGACGAGGAACATTAATGAACAAAAAGGAACAAGACACGCACCGAAGAGTTGCACTTATGAGGTCAGAAGTTCCCCGAACCCCGTTTATAATTGACTTTTGCGAAAGACTGGATGGAGCGAATGAGTTGTACCCTGCTTCTGTTTTGTACCCCACAATACACACGCTGTTCTCGCGGCTCGTTGTTCTTGTTGTCCTGGTGTTCTGTTGAGTGACTGGTGGTTGTGTGTTGGGACTACTCCGTGTACCCTACGCCGATCGTACATTATCGTTTCCGTTTCAGCGCGTCCGTGCGAATCGAAGCTTGTGCTGATCTCTTGTGCATTACAGTTGTTTAACAGGCCGTGCTGCTGTGTTGGTGACGCCGTTTAACTCCTCGTTTGTGTGAGTCGTGTGTATGGCTCACTGAGACCTTGGTTCATTCTTGTTTGCGTTGGTTCCTTTTACACGACTGTTACTGGAACTCCCAATTCGGAAGAATGTTGTCCCCCGGTGCGTCTATGTTGTGCCGAAGTCGGAGTAAAAACTGCTGGCTTGCATGTTACACTCACAACCTTTTGAATTACTTGATCGACCACAGTAGAAATCTTCAGCGCCTCCCTAGTAGCACACTGGAACACAGCCGTTTCTAGAGTGAACTTTCAGTGTTTCAGCTGGAACGGTCACCAAAAACCATTAATAGATC
This sequence comes from Paragonimus heterotremus, assembly GCA_013368495.1. Taxonomy (NCBI): domain Eukaryota; kingdom Metazoa; phylum Platyhelminthes; class Trematoda; order Plagiorchiida; family Troglotrematidae; genus Paragonimus; species Paragonimus heterotremus. The sequence continues at coordinate 7,246 of LUCH01005422.1, read as the reverse complement.
TTTGATGGCATTCTTTATACTGGTGTTAGCTTTAATAAATTCGCATACAATCATGTGATTAATCGTAACGCGTTTTTTGTATCAGGAAGTTTTGTTTAAACGCATCAACACGTAACATTTCACAGCGTCCCAATGAGGCGGCTGGTCCATCTTGGATTTCGCTGTGCACCTAGATGTGGCTGGAAAGTATCGACAGGGAGTAAATGCACACATAAGTAGACCTTTATTATGTGAGTTTTAAAATATTCTGAATGGTAATTGACGGAGTATTTTAGAAAACATGAAATGTGCCTATTTTGCTTCAGGAAATAAGTTTGCTCTAATGTGCCAAACAATTTTATCAGGGACGTTAAGGAATTGCGACATTTCGATTAGAAAATGCGTTAACGAGGTAGATGAAATTTGGACTTTGGTTAATTTTAGGAGTTATAGCCACGAGAGAATGAAGAACGTTCACGTTATAAGCGGTAAAATATTTTTCTTTAAAATATTCATTCGATACTCCATTAAACTGTAGATGACAGCTGACTTACATGTGAGGTAGTATAATCAACACCATGTGGAACCGGGAACGCCAGGTATGTGGCGACACCGTGGACAAGTAGATACGACGGCAGCAGGTGATTTTCGGGCACAATGTGAGCTTTATTCTGTGTGTTCTGATCACCATAATTACTGCTCACTGTATTCGGGCGTTTGCTGGTTTGGCAATGTGGTAGCCGGGAATTGGGTGGAATCATGGAGTCACATGCACCACACAGTACGTTAAACTTCACTACTCTACAATTCAACGCACCGATGTTTATGCTCGACAGTTAGCCTACCTGCACCCTATAGTCACAATGCCACAACCTATGGTCGGACGCATTGACGAATATGCTGGACAGTCTCCCACCTTGGTTGCTTCGTACTACACGACGGAACAGGGGTGAAGTCCGTCTGCGGTGAGGCCGTCTTAGCTTTTGCGATGGACTGGTGCATGAAAGCTATAATGGCCTTGAAAATACGGCTGCCAGTTCTGTGATTAACATCCTGCAGCTTCGCCAACCCCTGATGCAGCATTTTATAGTCCAGTTTAAATGGATTGGTGACAGCGATAGTTACCTCTCGGCGAAACATGCTGCTTTCAGGCAGATTGTATTCCGCAAGCCACCGTCGACGGATTGGGAAGCGGCCTAGAACGTATGCGGTTTTTGTTAACAACAACTCACTGTATGGGTAGAAATCCTTTTTGAAGACGGGCAGCATGTGAATGCATGGTAACCACATGGACCGGTAGAAGTTGCACTCACACGCGCCATCACTGATGTCCACGGTGTACTGTGAACCCTCATGTCTCACCCGAAACTAAAAATTGATATTACATAAGGTGTGGTTAACTTGAACTCGTCTTGTTGTTCACAATGCAGTAGGGGAGCACGACTTCCGAGATGCTCCAACAATAATTAACTGGCGAACGTCGTCAGCGGGGGCAATATATTTTTGTCGTGCACGTCGACGCTAACCACCTCACGGCGGTCACAACCATAAGTGCACTGCATCTCAAACTCCCGCATTAGCCAATCGCTGTGGGGCCAAATTTTACTGACGGCCTTGTCTAAATGACCCCTTGAAGGAGTGCACTTCTTAATTCGCCCATTGGCATTCTCCAGACGGTTGTCTGTTCGATTTCCAAAGTGAACAACGTCTGATTGTGCATAAATGACCCACTCAAGTTTTATATAAAGTCAATTGCACATTAGGTAGTTCACAAACCTTAGGTCCGTGCGTCTGATTAACGCAACATCTTGGTTAAACCTTAAACATAAGTGGACAGTTTTCACTCACTCTTCTACGTTATCTATAGTTGCCATACGATGAAACAAGTATCGACTTCTAAATGAGTTTGTCTACATGGCGATTATAGGGTTAACGACACCAACTTACGTGTTTCCTCACGGCATCTCGAACGTGGAAGTAACATAGCATTACGTCGCACCAAAACATGACTCGCGCTAATCACATTTGGGACGCCATTTTGTCCATCACATACGTTCTCGCAGGTATGTTATCCGCCATCACATCACGAAATATTTCAAACAAATGACGGAGGGAAGCGTGCTCTTCACCCCAAACGTGGCCATACGTCACGGGTCTTCCATGGCCCATCCCGTCTGTGAGAAGAAATTCATCTAGCTTCAAGCCACAACTGCACATGTGAACTGATATAGGACCCACTTGTGGTGGTTGGTTCCATGCGTGGCATCGACGGTGACCACATCGGGAAAACGTCTGAACAACTGTACTTGCTCCTTCTGTGCGAAACACATGTGCGTGTATCTATTACCATCGTCCTTGAGGACACGCAACACGCCCTTTTTCTCGATGTGATCGAGAATTTGGGGTATGTTTTCTGCAACACCATTGTACACAAACCAACATACCTACTGTCACAAGCTTTAAACGATGACGGATGTTGCAAGTGTCCATTGTCGTTATGTACTTGCCGTAAACATCCGCAGTATATTGCTTTAACTCCGCAGTTGAAGTACTGTACTCAAACAGATGCCTAGAGTCGCCCACTTCATTTGCGGTGAGCCGGCGATTTGTTCGAAATACTTGGAAGCAAAAAAATTTCTGATCCTCGAATAGATCTTTGAACCTCTGGAGATAATCCCTCACCCAAAATCAAAATTATAAACAATTAATCATTCATTAACATAGAACGATTAACTATTAATCGAACATGAACAGATACTTCACATGAAAGCGCATAAGTGCTATCAAAACACCCACCATTAATGTCTTCAATCTTCGCGCGAAATAAAGGACAAACCCATTAACGGTCGGTTAAAACAAACCGTTCAACGCTCATCAACGTTTTTTCTCAGAAACTGATGATTTTCAAGTTGTTGAACGATACCATCGAGATATTGTCCGGTATTCACATATCCCTCATAAACTCGCTGTTTTAAGACAGATTTTACTCCCTACCGATAGTTTTCATCCGCGATATGTTATATTTCCGCCTGCAAGTTGGTTGTCTCAAAGAATACTGTCGACGAGTTTTACATAAAAATTGTGCTTGTGTAGCTTTCAAGATTGTCTGGATGAGTTATTGTTGTATCCTACCTATTAGCTGAGATGTTCCACTTTAAATGCGTGCTAAAAACTTGCTTTATGCAGGAAGTTGATTTTGCACAAGTTCACTGGAATTTCCGACATCATGCCGGATGCATACATGAATTAACCCTTTATTTTCTCAGGCAACTGTTAATTCTCTATTGGATTGCCCAAATAAGTTATTGTTGGATCTTGGTTATTGGCTGAGATATTCCGCGTCCGATGCGTGCTAAAAACCTGTTTCTTTTGCAGATTTCAAGGCATGGACTGAACAACAAGCTGTTGCAGATATTGAGGGATAACTGAATGTTCATTTTAATACTTTGGACTACGCGGTAACTGCCCGCGATCTGTTTCTTTCACTGTAGAAGTTGTTTGACTGTAATGGTTTTTTCGATAGTTTCAAGATTTACGAATTTTGTTACTCGTTTGTCTTAGGCAGGCCGTAGCTTTCACCATGGGTACATTAGGCATTCGGAATGTAGGTGGTATTTCACCAAACCGTATTATAAGGCTGCGCGTAATTTTTCTCTTGACCATTCCCTGAGTGTTCCCAAAGTGTCTCCTAGAACTCTCAGGGGTCACTCAGAGAACGCTGAAGGAACACAGAGATCACTTAGTGAACGGTCGTGCTACTTGGGCTCCGATGGTAAGTGATCTCGCTATTAATGGGTGTGGAAAGACTGATACGAACGCAGTTGTTGGTTATTAGCTGGTAGCCGGTATAGATTCTGTTACCTTTTGCCCTCTTGTCACAAACTGCTCTCCATTTCTGTCACGTTCATTGTACATATAAGCCACTTGTCTTTTGTTTGAATCAATACACACTTCGTCCATGAGCGTTTTGGCTTCTGATCGCAAGTGGTCCTTGTTACTGGGAGTTAACTGTGGCAACAGTCGATTTTCGCACGTTGAAGGAACAGAATTAGCCGGAATTTCTCTGTTATTAGTCAGGAACGCTCTTCAAACATGTAGCGAACCTAATGTGGTGGAATTTATCGCAGACAGCTACCGCAGATTGTTTTGTGACCCTATCGATTCATTTATTGGTTCCACTGTATCGGTATAACTTCGAGTGTTTAATGAGATCACCTTCGACGTCTCCAAATTCCTAAACTCTTTGCGATGTAAGAGTTGCCCTACCATACCATCGTGCCTGTTCACACTATCTTGTGAATGCACCTTTACTACAAACCATGAACATCAAATTTTATCGTGTTAGCCTTGGTGACCCAGTTTTATTCGCGGCTGTATAATGAATCCGCGCCATCTCGACTACTGCAAGCTACATTAATTACGACAAGTTTTGGTCGCTGCCGATGGAAACCTCGTTCAACCAGTCTGAAGCTTCTTTGGATTCTGGAGAACGGTTGGAGTTTCCGTCGACATTTGTCCTCTTTGGCAACTGCTGTGCGGTCCCCGTTCAACTCCTCAGGGCCCTTACACGTTGTGTTGGAGTCCGTTTGTGAGCAGTGAAAACATTAATGAACAAAATTGTCTGCGGACCCTCAGTCCTCCAAATACGACCTCATATTTGCACCCAAATAAGGCTGGGGAAACTTTGGGCGTACGAACTAAAGAACTAGCTTCACGATAAGTGTGAGTGATTTGGCCCGCAGACGACCGGTTTTCGCAAAAGATGTTGTAGCTGGTGGACCTCAGGGGAGTTTTTTGGGCATACTTTCCGGAGGGTTTCTGCTGCGACGCGTTCGCGAAATTCGAATATTTCGACTGGAGATTATAATGAGTTACGTTTGGAGAAATTGTATAATACGTGTGTGGTACTGTCATTATTCGAGGAAGACCTTCCAGAATAGGCAGTGTGCAGGCAGTACTGTAGAGTTTTTCACTTTTTGTCTACAAAAGATGCCTCATCTCTGTACGACAACTTTTTGCATCACCTTTGCATGGTGTTCAGTATGAATCATGTTCACACCGCTCTGCTCTTCCCTCAGTTATGCAGTCGCTTGACGATATCACACGAAACTTTCGGCCAGTTTTTTGGCTCTGTCGTACTACGAACATCGTCGCAGCTCCGATCGCACCTCAGCAGTCTACATTAACTATGTAATATCTACAACTTCTGACGCAATATGGAATATTGTGGTAGTCATCTTGAATATCCGTGAACACCTTCTGTGAGTTAAATCCTTTGACTACCGTAACTCACCGGAACCTCGTAACTATTCTGTTTCACTCGTTCATTTCTTTCTCACCGATAGCCTTGCGAGGCACATTCGCATTTAGTCAGGCCATTCAGTAACTCATTTTGACCGTTACAAATCGGTGAACCCCGACTTGGTCAACTTTTCCTCAACGTTTTCCGCTGTCATAGGTCAACGAACTCGTAGTACCGTCACCCGGTGTTCTTTCAGTCCATCACAAGCGTCAACGTGATCACTTCCCCATTAATTCTCTGTGTTAAAGAGTGTTATCCGTCCCCGCGTCCGACTACGGCGATTCAACCGAGCGATTGATCGCGTCCGTGCACATCAAACTGCATGAATTCGGAGTCATTAACCCTCGCTTCTGGCTTGGAGGTTCGATCGAGGCGCGTTAATTCGCAAACTATGATGTGCTTCTACGTAGTCCACTCCATCCCTAACGCAATCGCTGAAGAAGTCTCGGATCTTATCGAAAACACGTCTGAAGACCAACTGTACGATAAGCTGAAAGACGCCTTAATTGGCAGGGTAGATGTTTCTGAGCAGCGGGAGCTAGACCGACTATTTTGTGAAATGCAATTAAGTGGCAGCAAGCCATTCCAGCTTCTAAGGCACATGAAGGAGCATCTTGGCGACAGAAAGGTGAATGACACACAGTTGTGGATGAAAAATTTACCACCATCGACTCGTGAGATTTTTGCTGCGTTCTGCCGTGCTATGTTTATAGGGGAGCTTGCGGAAGCAGTCGACAAAATGTTAGACGTTCAACGTGACACCCAACTTGTGAATAAAGCGATCGGCAAGCTTCATGAAGACCTGCGTCATCAAGTGGAATGTTTGACCAAAAAGGTCCAGTCATTGGTTTGCAGCTTGCACTCTCGATCTCACGGATCGCAAAACCGATCAGAACAACGTCTCAAAGCTGGACGACAACAGCACATGACGACCATGGTCTCCATTAGTGTCACCGTACGTTCGGTCACGGAGCAAAGAGGCGCGCCCAATCTTGCATCTCTACTATCCTACAGACTGCACAAGGAAACCCAGTGACAGGCCGATGATGGTAGTGATTGTGCTGAGTGTCTTCTTCAAATGTCGCTTTTTCTATAGCCTCGATAAATCCGCAGGCTACAAGTTCCCAGTTGACACTGATGCTAAAGTTAGCGTAATTCCATGCTCGCACCAGATGTCTCCCTCCCGAAAAAGTGAAAACGGCTGAAAAGGAATTTTACCATATGCTTCAACTTGGTTCTATCCACCCATCCAAGAGTGCATGATCTTCCTCAGTGCACTTGGTCCCCAGGACAACACCGGGCGATTTGAGACCAGGTAGTGATTGTCTAGCGCTTAACAATAGTACTGTACCGAACCGTCATCCAGTTCCCCACAACCATGACTTTTCTCTGATTCTACATTCTATGCGCGTCGCTGACGAAGTCATTCCGGAAACTGCGATCAAAGCCCCAATCAACTTGTGGGAGCTCCTTCTAATGTCCTTCAGCCTTCGAAGTGAGGTTCGAACATTCCAGTGTTTTGTAGACCAAGTTGTACGTGGTTAGATTTTGTCTTTGTTTAACCTGACGATGTTTCGGTCGCAAGTCGTTCACCTGAAAGACATGAGACACATCTTCCTGTGTTACTGGAGCGCCTGAAATGATACGGTACTTCCATCAATTCACCAAAACGCGACATTGGCCTCTCATCCCCCAAAGTTCTTGGACGTTTTGTAGACGCAAGTGGCATCAAACCCTTGAACACTAAAGTGCAAGCGCTGCAGAAATATCGTATTCCGGATTCCATCAAAAAGCTTCAACGTTTCATCGGAAATGTTAACTACAATTGTCGATTTATTCCTCACTGCTCACGGCTTCTGAAGCCATCGACCGATGTACTCCGTGATCCCAAAAGAGTGCCATTTCGGCAAATATCCGTTTCACGGGATTCGGCTTGAAGGTCGTTCAAAAGGCAAAACGGTCCTT
>LUCH01005421.1:6541-32667 GCA_013368495.1 Paragonimus heterotremus | reverse complement strand
AGGAGGGATCACCAGTTGCATTTATGTGAGCACTGATACTATGGGAGCCGTCCGTATTGGAAGGGGCGTTGAGCATGTGATAAGCAGCTGTGGTGGGAATGGTGGGATTCTGGTGAGGTCTTGCCTTAAAAGGTGTGTCACGTGAGAGATTTCTGTTGTTGGGAGGAGGCCGAAGATTAGGGGTTGGTAATAGATGCACCCATTTTCCCCTGTATGTGGGTACGGGTTTACATGCTCATTTTTCCCTTGTAATTCGGAGAAGGTAAGCACGAGCGACTCGCAGGATAGTGAATTGAGGAAGGTTTACTAAAGCCGGTGCTCCTCTAGTGGCCGGTTGTCGGGTTCCTTTGGGAGGAGTTTAAATTTGGAATGCCGGCTTGTGTCTGACAGGTAGATGGTCTGAGTCTTACTTTGACTGATCTAGCCACCGCGTTGACAGGTTGAGTTCGAGACGTCATGTTTGGTTCAATATGGGCATATTTATTTACGTGCTGCTGTCTGCTAATTGACTGCTCGACGGGGGCGGCCATTTCGTAGGGCAGTTTGCTGGAACTTTCAAGATCTACCGTTGATTTAATCCAGTCGGCGAATATGATGTCCTGTGTTGTGTCGCTGCTGTTTTCAAGAGGTACAGTGGCATGCTCAGGTATGATGTAACAGGACGGAGCTACATACTCAGCTGAGCCCGATTCATTGCCCTTGGGCATCGTCGCACGTTGTTTGAATGTGTCCTGAGCCACACGTTTGGAAGTGACAGTGTTGCGCGTTAAGCGATTTTGACATTCCATCTCAAGTAACGTTCAATCCTGCATAAATCTTATCAGTTTAAGGGAGGTTTTGGACTTAATAAGGTCCCGACATTGGATGAACTACCTCGCAACTGCTTCGCTCTGGAATTCGAACAAAAGCAGGCTGCAGATCTTGTGGGCCTTCTTATGAAGATGAATGCAGGTTTATGATGTCAGGTCTATATTAGTTATCCTCGTGAGTAACTACTCTATGCCTTCGAGGCGAAGCTTATCTGGCACATTGAATACGACGCCATTATAATTGCAACATGCTTGTGCACTCTATGTTATCCAGCTTGGGACTTTCCGGCACTTTGAAGATGTAAGATAGAGAGGTAAGATCCTCCTTTAGAGAATCGAATACAGCATAGCTTGTTTTTAGTTGGGCGAGTTCAGCTTCCAGTTTAGACACTTTACCAAATAACTCCGCCAATACACTGTCCAGGAGGATAGAACAGTACTTAGTTGGAGGGGTATTGGCGGAAACCACTAGTTTATCTTCACCCTCTTCAAAGGCAACATCTTTTGAAGGGCCTTTGCAAGTTATGGGCCTAGAGCATTTGCCCTTGGATAGTTCAGTATCTACTTCAGAGCCAGAACAAGTGGTTTTGACACCAGTCGATCCTGTTTGACGACCGGATTCGATCATCATAATTTGTTACATTATAATATTTTTTGGGCAGACGGGGACGTAGATACAATGTAAGCAGACTGTGCGGTGTAAAAGTTGTCGAAAATAATTATATGAGAAACTTCGAATTAAATACCTACCCAGTAATTACGTGCTCTTTTTGAATCGCGAGCATTTTGTGGCTACATTCAAACACAGTCGATAATCAATAAACAAAACAATACACACGTTGCCAATGATAGAGTATGACGTGGTACTCATGTTTACACCATACCTTCGGTAGAAACAACGACGTGATAATGTAGACCGTTTTCCATCGGAAATACTACAAGGGGAACAGGCTGGATATATTCTTCAGATGTATAACTAACCAAAAAACGTGGCGGCACAGTTTTCATTAGGAATTCCCGTGATATTTCGTGCACAATGCAATCCAAACGCAACGTGGTCGAAAATTACAAATTCAATTACATCTCTCAAACCACAGTATTTATTCCACCACGAAAATTCTGATGAAAGCATTTTCAGAACGTAAAATCGATTAGGAAAGGCAACATGGTGCTTTTGCCGAAAAAAACGGCGACACTTCTTCAACAAAGCTGCGAACATGAACAATTTTTAAGTATGGCTGATGTTTCTACTTGCAGTACTACCACTATACTCTATAAAATCCACATACCTGTCCCATAACGTGCGTTTTAATATTTCATCGAGAATTTGAAAACTCTCTTTTCGCGCTCAAATTGCTGTTTCCAACTGGTTTCGGCCTTGAAGAACCGTACCGGCCAACTACACAATTGTCGATTGTTCAGATAAACGGGGTTCCACCAGAAAGGATTGGAGGGGAATAATCATATTGAACAAGCTTTCGACAGTCACTTATTACCAAAAATGAACACAAACTTGCTTAATTTTAGTGGAAAAACAATAAGGCATTCCCAATAAACGATTTAGCGACCAAAGTATGTACTGTATATATTTCAACGTTGCAGGGGCGGTGAAAATATTCAAGCTAATGAGCGATAAATGGACAAAAACAGGGGACACGATAAGCAGCATCCTATGGCAAACATCTGGCGGTATTCGAATGTTGGAGGGTGGTGGAAATCAATGGACGCCTTCGCGAGGATATCAGTGATAATGATTCAGATTGCATTGTTTGTGGTTTCATTCAGTTAACTGGTAGCTAACGAGACAATTACTATTCACGGGATTCGCCTTGAAGATCATTCAAAAGGCGAGACGGTGCTTTTGGCATATCCTGGATTTGAATAAATTTGGAATTTTTAAAATTTGCATTCCAGGCATAGCACTTACAGTACATCAACTGTCAATGGGTAGCGTTATTAAAAATTGAAATACACTGAATAAATTCCAAAAGTATTAGCTTCGTGATGGAAATATTCTTCATCATTTTTGCGAATACAAACGATTATTGGCGTTAGCACACTTTTTCAAGTCTTACAGATGCCATCATTGCAATTTTCGAGGTTAACTACGTCATCTTAGAGCTTGAAAGTGCTTCATTTTGCTTTTTGAAGATATGGCCGAAATGGAAATATACAACCACCCAATGTTGGCCTTGCATTTCAACAAGAACACTAACACATTCGGTAGTGGAACATGTGACACTTCCAGCTTACTTGTCTGTACGATATTCGTACTATTTCTCTTTGTTTGCAAGATTTCAGGTAGTCACTGATCGACAAAACGTTGCTCTTAGAAATGGTTGGAAATGACGCTACAATATAGTTGTTTTCATCTCCGGTGTATATTGAACGGCGTAAGAAAAGGGTATCATGTCTCACTATAAGATCGTGAATCTTCATAAGTAGGTTCTATTCACCATACTGCATTGTTTAAACTGAATTGAGCTCGCATGGCGTTCATGCGGAACAATGCGCGGAAACAGGTTAAATCTAGCTGCCTGCCGATCGCCGGGAGATATACATCTCAGCCAGTCACACTGTGATGTTTAGAACGTTAATTATCTATCGCAGTGCAGACAAATATACCAATCAATATGACGGTCAACGGAGTCGAGGAAGATGATTACCATGTAACCCAAACTTCACAACAAAATGAGAGGTCTGTGACAAAATTGGGAGGACGACGATAAACATTAACCATATACTTTGAGGATGATGTTGAGCATATCCTGGGCCCAGGTGGCGTTCGCATCATACCACACTGAAGACCCATGATCAGGGAATGGTGGAGCACCGGTTGTGATGATTGGTGGTCTGAGAGTTGGAAAATAACACTGTGGAACCTCGCAGAACGTGGAGGTATGCCTCTGATGTTGGTGATAATATTGCTGTTGTTAAGAACAGAATTCTGATCGTCATTTCCACTGGATAAGTTGTGGCTGTAATAGAACACGGGAGTCAAAACAACCATAAACATATCATCCGTAGTTATCAGTGGGTGTTTTCTATTTGTCATTTGCCCATCCTCACCTTTTAGGTCCCCACCTCAAAGTTTCCCAAGCTTAATGAATTGTATAAACAGAAAATATTGAAGATATGTCCGAGTAAGCCGGCTGCAGTATATATAGCACAATTTCATTTGATCGCCTATGTGAGAACCTGGCTTTTCGTCAAGTACCACTTCATAGTCATACCCGGGAAGGGCAATTCCGCGAACCAGCAGGTCAAACTGTTCCTTATCTAATACCCCACATACCAGTTGTATATAGTGCAATATGCTCGGATTCGTTATTAAAAATTGTTGATTCTGATCTATTGAGGGGATGATCCTGCTGACCTGACTCCTGAAAAATGTCTTCGTATGCAGTATGCGTTCACACTAGTGGCCGCTTCAACCTGATTCACTCGAATTATGGATTACTTCTGCGTGTGCATTATGGGTCCACACTAGTAGCTGCTCCACCCGGTCGACTCAGGCTATCAACATCGTCTCGGAATACAGTATGCGTTCACACTGATAGCCGCCTTAACCTCATTCACTTGAACCATGAATAACGACACAACTGTCATAACGAGACTGGACCTTGGCGTGGTGTAACGGCTTGTGCATCTCGATGACTTGTTGGGCTAAACTGGACAGTGTGGCCACCACACCGACATAGTCACTCATACCAGGCGGACCAATAGGTAGAGGCCTGGTGAACCAGCCTGCTGGTCTTCTAGGTTGGGGGTAAGAAGAAGGTTGACATCTTTTTCCGGAAAACGTACCAGTTCTGTTATACCGCCACCTACCCGCTGCCTTGCGTTATCAGCTTTTCAGCCAGAGGCTATGGTTGACAACCCTAATCGTTCTCCTGTCTAGATTTGAGCACACTAGCAATACCTCAGCCCACACAAAATGTGGCAGTTAAGAATCAGTGTGAACCACTGATGTATTGCTGTCTATGCTGAAGAGAATGAACTCCTGTGTGTGCAGTATGGGTTTACATTACTGGCTGCTTCAAGATGACTCACTTGAGCTATGAGGAACGCCTGAGTACACATTCACACTAGTAGATGCTTCAACCTGATTCACTTGAGTTGTCAATAATGTCTGAGTATGCAGTATGCGTTCACATCGGTAGCTGCTCCACCCGATTGACTTAAGCTATCAACAACATCCCACAATACATGATGCATTCACACAAGTGGCTGATTCAACATGACTCACTTAAGCTATGAAGATCATCTGAGTATACATTCAGATAAGTAGATGTTTCAACCTGATTCACTTGAGCTCAGAATAACGCCAGCGTATGCAGTATACGTTTACTCCAGAAGCTGCTCCACCCGATTGACTTGAGTTATGATCACCTTCTGAGTATGCAGTATATATTCACAGTAATAGCTGCTCCTTTCGAACCACTTTTACCATTAACAATATGGAGAACAAACACATGCTGGAAGTGATGGAAAACCTGTATTTGAGGCGTTTGGGGTACATGGTAAGCATCATCCTCGACCCCGTTGATTGCCATATCGATTGGTATATTTTCCCGCACCGTGATAGATAAATGGTGTTCTAAACATCATAGTATGACTGGCTGGGAGGTGTATTTTCCAGCGATCGGCAGGCAGCTCGATTTCATCTGTTTCCTAGTGTTCTTGCGCATTAACGCCGCTTGCTCAGCACGAGCGCAGTTCGAGTGTCGTCTGAGTGTAGGTTGTGAGTAACAATGGGACAAACTGTGACGCTCACGCGACACTGTGAATGCTACACTTGAACTGCACTGAAACTACATTCAGACTACATTCGCGATTACACGCTTTCCACGTCAAGCTGCACTTACTACGTGCAGCCGTCGGTTCTACATTAGACTGCACAAATGATTGTTCACTGAACTTCGAAAAGTTTCAGCTCGGCTCCCACTGCATCTGTGTTCGTAAACCGTCGTGGAAACAACATTACCGAAGTGTTCCCGAAACAAATCAGAAAAACGATTGTGTTTACTCCCATGCTTCCGGTGCCCTTATGGCGCCCCCCCGCAAATTTATTATGACTGCGAACCAATGACTACCTACGAACTGAGGACACACCTGATTGGTCCACAGGGTGCACAGCGTTTACGGGATGGGGTAGGGGGGAATGTTTCACAGGAAGGGTTATACCGAGGGGGAGAAGTAACCATGTAGTTGTAGCGTTCATCATAGTCGCGAGAATGGTGGAAAAGATTTTCATCACAAAGCTAATACTTTTGGGACTTATTCAATGTATTCAAGTTTCTCCATTAACGGTGCTTATGTACAACTGATCTAAAGTACGTTTTATGCCTGGAGTTCCGATTTTAAAATTTTCAAAAATATTTAAAACCCAGGATTCCCGCCAAAAGGACCGTTTTGCTCCATGAATGACCGTCAAGGCGAATCCCGTGAAACGGATAATTGCCAAACAAATACGAGAGAAAAGCGATCCTATCACTTCGAATTATAAAACCCTCAGAACTTGAATGACGAACGTGCCCGTACAGCAAACTTGACAACTTGGCACTATTCACTGATGGAGGAGTATGAAACGGAATTGAGCCCGCTCAACAGGTTGGTTCGGAACAAAACGGTTGTTCGCTGATCGATGATTGATAGGGATTTTGAGTTACTAAAGAAAATAATGTGGAAGGAAAGCGTCTAATCCTGGAATTCTGAATTTTGCAGGGCTAAATCTGAATAATATTAAGGGCAACGGCAGCAGTGCACTAGTGACTTTCGCTGGAATTGTTCTTGGAGGTGGTACCTGGGGGGGAAACGACCATGTGGATGCGACCGTCCGGTTTTAACTATCCTCTGAAATGATGGCATCAGAAGTTTGGGCAAACTACCTACAGCTCATCAATTGTAAATATGCAGTGTTACTGAGAAACTTTGTATAGTCCGAATAGGTGCCAAAGTAATCATTTGTTGATGGAGGCATTTCCCATTATTTTCGGAAAAACAACACATTGTTAATATCATCCCACTTTCCCAGTCTTATAAATGCTAACGTTACCATTTTCGAGATGAGATACGTCATCTCATGGACTGAGAGTGCTCATTTTTGGGGCGTTTTGGGGATAATGTCGAAATGGAAACATACGACCTTACGATGTTGACATTGTGTTTCAACAAGTGTTAACATATTTGATAGTAAAAACGTGTATTACAACGGTTCAAGCATCAATGTCTGTAGGATATTTACACAATTTTTCTTTTTTACTGGATTTCAGGTAGATACTGATCGACGAAACATTGTTCTAAGAGTGGTCGGGAAAGACATCATGATATGACTGTTTCCATCCCCTGTGTGTATGGAGCGGCGAGTAAAGGATATTACGTTCCACTCTTTCAATGAAAATCTTCAGATGTTTATTCTGTTTACTCTACGACCTTGTTTTCAACTAGATCACCGTTGCATGGCACACACAAAACGGCTTAAGGGAACAGGTTAACCCAAGCTGTCCAGGAGACATTTTTCAGCTTGTCACTACTTGATGTTTAGAACGCCGATCATCTATCGCGGCACAGAAGAATGTTCCAATCAACACGACAGTCAACGGAGTCAAAGATGATAACTAGCATATATCACAGACGCCTTAAATGCAATTTCTTTATCACTTCCCACAGGTTTTCGTTTTCCATGTTGTCATTCGAAAGAAGCAGCCACCAATGCGAACGCATACTGCATTGTCAGACGTTGCTGATGGCAAGGCCGACCGGACTTGGCTAACGATTTCATTCTATGGATAAATCAGAATCAGGGGCGACCGGTATGCAATCCAAACATATTATATCATGTACAAATCTTCCGTTGGATATAAGGTGAGGAACGGCTTGGAGAATCGGCACTCAGGATTTTCTTTCCCGTTATGACTCTGAAGTGTTTCTTGGTCAACAGCCACCTTCGCACTATGGTGTTAGGCTGAAGGTGGAATATATATTGTAACCGGCATATTGGTTCATGTCCCTGATGTTTTTTCTCCGTATAACTTATCCCGAGAAACCCTTAAGGAACAGACCTGGAAGGTAAAGATGGGCATGCCAGAAATGAATAACATAATGATAACGTCCAGAAATGAAACTTAACAGCAGCGGCAGTTTGTATGCGATAAAGTAAACATCAGTCGTCCCACATAGTTACGGAAATTTTGTTTGCGCCACAAAACCTCTTGTAAATGCGGGTTAAATTGCTGTAGATTAGATCCAGATATTGGCTCAAAGTGCCTCTTGGTAAGTGGCCACATGTTTTCGACGCTTATTATGAATGACTGAATTTTCGGGATCCACAAATTTAACCAGGTGATTGATAGCCCAACGTTCATAGTGAGCTACGGTATCGACTGTTCAGTAGGCCAGCCACTTGTTTGCTGTAATGATGATATTTTGTTGTTATCGACTGTGATGAATGTGCGATCAGACCCGTTTGCCTACGAAGCCGGATAATGGAAATCAGGGTGGCTGAATTGTGCTTGTTTGCAGGGCAAACTACCATATCGAGGCTGACCTTGCTACTCTGAGCCAAAGGCTTCGCACTGGACGATCAGGCAATTCTCTGCCGATTGAGGCTGCGGCAGTGTTTCATCAACCATTCCTTCCTTTGGACGAGAACCTCTTGAACAGTCATACCTTCGGCGCTTTCCTCGTCCCTGCTGATTTTAACTGTTCAAGTTCCACCGAAGATTTGTTTGTTCTGGCTGTCTCAAATATCTTGAAGAGCCATTTTTAGTGATGAGGTCCGATCTGAACTGGATGATTTCAGTTTAATTACTGTTTGTTTAGGGTCCCAAGAAGTGACAAGGCATCCGGCCCTGGGGTAGTGACATGGAGGGTGGCGGCCCCAATGGAGAAGATGGGCAGTATGTCCAAATCTACTATTGCCTTCCCCGTTCGGTCTAATAATGCTCTGATGATCGTTCCTAATGAATTTTCTGAGTCGCCCTTAAATGCCAGGCAGCTAGATTTGAAACGTAGACTACTCGAGCTCCACGAGGGACACCGCGGACCGGCGGAACCCAGCCCGTCGCGGCAGTCGGGACAAGATATAATGTTGCGCCATGGTATAATATCCGCTTCCCTGTTCAGTGGAGGGACTAAAAAACGCCCTTTTTAACATGAACCACGCTGAGTCGTTAGAGCGGGCCCTTAGACCGCATGTCCTTGAAGCCAGTCTTCAAAAAACCGGAGTGGACAGCTTTATTGGATCTCCGAAGAACTATTTTAACTTTGTCAGGGATGTTGAAAACCACGTTGCAAATAAGTTGGTCGACAAGAGTTGGGAGCTTTCATGTTCGTTGCATTATTTTCGCGGTATGTCGAAAGAGATAAATGAGCACTGCACGCTGCTGCCAAAATAGGTTGGGTTTACCCAGGCTATGATAGATTTTCACCAACGATACGGCCGTCGGCATGACATGGTGAAGCGGCGAGTAAGAATTATTTCATGGGCCCTCAGTTAGTGGCTGGCAATGTTCCCGTTTTGCTTGGACTAGCCAGTCGATGTTGATATCGCCAGATTATAGTGCAGGAACAAACTGCCCAACCAACCTCATTAAGGCATTTGAGCGATTGCCTTACAACCTACAAGAAAGATATGGAGGTTGTTGCGGGCCTAACTGGGCGCGGAAGGGAACCTATTTTTAGTGACCTATTGGATGTTGCTGAGTAAGGACTGGCGATCAGAGTCAGTCGGCATAGCTTCTAGGCTGCTTGCCCAGAAAGGAATCGGGTACTCCAGGCGCGACTTAGGATTAGGTGTACCTTATGAGAAAGCAAATTCGAAGTGCCCTAACTGTTGAGACAGCCACAATATATCCGACAGCGCTTGTTTTATGGGCCAATATTGGGGGCAACGTAAAGAAACGGTTGAGGACAGCGGGTGCAGTTCTTCTGCCTGAAAGCAAGCAATGTAGCGAGGTCTTATAGGATACAGACGACGTGAGATACCCGGTTGTGATCGACGCCATGCTACACCAGTTCACAAGAACAAATCGGAACTAAGTCATGGAGAGGAAGTAAAATCACCCCTGTGCGGCACTATTTCAGAAGCGAACGCTGTGCGGTTAAAATCCATCTGGATAAGGTTGGCTGATCTAGAAGAATAGGTAGCAGCGTAGGCATTTCTGGATGACGGACTTGACACATTGTTGCCTGATTAATCTACTGAGAAGGCACTGGTTTACAGGGACGCCCTGCCAAATGATTTTCCATACAGTACACAGATCTTGTACAATCCCAAGCAATCAATTGTCAACTGAGTTGCAACTCCTGGATCAAGCTGGTTCGGCTTATTCGGTGGAACTACTGCCTCTGACGCAGGCTGACGTCGTTCAACGGTCTGTGATAGGCAAATTGGCTAACCTGAGGGACCTTTCGTTTGGAAGTGCCGCCGGAGACAACGCAGGGCTTGTGGGTGAATTTGACACCTTTGAAGCACACCGAACACTGGAAAACAGGCTGGACGGTGGCGACGAGCCTTATGCAAATAAGAGTATCCATGGATGGTGCCTCAGGGGTCTGTGCAGTACCACATTCCAGGATGAACGTTGCATGGGCTTTGTTGGAGCACGTCAAGTCCCCTCAGATTATTTGATCCAACGGATGTAGAGTTGAAATTTGCTGACGCGAGCACATCGGATAATAAAAGGCTTTCCATGTAGAAGCATACGTCTCAAACTTTTCACAAAGTTTAATTTCTCTCTCTTATTATGTCTTTATTGTTGCTTCATTCACACAGTTAACGTGTTGTACTATTATTACTTATATTTACGATGTGTGCCTATGTGTATTGCCTTACAGTGTGTACATCGACCGCGCTCAACCGATTGTGCTTCCCATAAAAGCGTTGAGAAGTTTACCGTTATATGAACAGGACTGGAAATAGTGCAATAATCAAGAACAATCGTTGTGAGACAAGCATGCCATAAAGACAAGATGGCTTGGCCCTGCATAACAGTAAAGAAAGAATGCTACAACCATAGCGCGGAGGTGGTGCATGGCAAACCAACGCGGGTTTAATCCGGATAAGCCGGGTGAGGCGCTGATGGTCCTCGCTTGTGCCGTCAAGTATCATGGTGTGCTTATCAACCAAACCTTACTCCGGGAACCGGATATGAATAATAGTTTGTTAGGAATACATTTAGGTTTTTGCAAATACTTGGTGGCAGTCTCCACTGACAGTGAAGAGATTTTCCTGCAAAAAAGACTGTCGTTTCGCGACCGGGGTGCACTAAGTTTTATTTTTTGAAATTCTGATTCTTCTGAAGGACCGCCAGACACTCGCGAGCTGAATGTCCATCCTTTCGGACAGAAATCGCCGTCATTTTGTGTTATCCCCGTCTCACGGAAGGGAGTTTGCGATAATCAGTATAAGTATCTACCGAAGAGTGTGAACTTAGTGGAAGAAAATTTCTGAGTGAATGGCTGCCTGTTGTCACTTGACTCGATCTCTGAGACTAATTTTGTGGTAGATGAAATTCAAGCGATGATGTAACTATGTAGCTCTCAACCCATTAAATGAGTTTCTTTTGTGATTAAGCTACTGATAGTTTATCAGAGGGAGGAAAACTCATTGAATTCTGGGATCTTGAGCCTCATTGCTGTGAATACGAACGAGCTCTAATCGTTAGGCGGTGTATGACTGACGATTGTTTACAGTTTCAACTTAACCACCCTCACACCGGTTACATGGAAAGAGAAATATTGAGTTATGTGGCTCCTTTCCACCATCCCTTGGGAATAATGGCACCAGTGTTATGGCCAGCCCGCGGGTTGCTCCAAGCCCTTTGTCACCAAGAGATCGATTGGAATTGTGTTAAAGAGGAGTATGACTGGGTGCGCTGGGAATGTTGGTTAGATGATGTTAAATCCATAAGCAGCGTGGTATTACCCGGACGAATGGTTCACGGGCTTTTCTGAACAAACCCGGTTGAACTGCATTTATTCTGCCACGCGTCGGAAGTCGGTTACTGAGCACCGGGTTGCCTAAGAGTTGTCATCTCAACTAATGCTACTCATTGCGGATTTCTGATGAGCAAATCTACAGTGACCTCAAGGGATGCAGCTACGACATTCAGGCTGATGCTTACGACAACCCTTCTGTCGTCCAGACTGAGGTATTTCTTGATTCGTGAGTTGAGAATTCCAATTAGTAATGTACTGTGGACAGGTTCCACAATAATGTTGCAATACTTGCAGAACATTTCTTTGCGCCTCTCAACCTTTGTTGCCAGTTGTGGAGAGTCTATTCACGACCTCACTTCTGTCTACCAATGTTTGCAAGTGCCCTCAGAATTCAATGCAGCCGTTGTGGCGTCTAGGGGATTCGACAGGTCCTCAGTGAGGGGATGAAACTCGAGCTTTATGCTGAATTCAGAAGAACAATGGCCGAAGGTGCCAAATTTTTGTACTTACCAGAAGAAGACTAAAGATAGACGCACTCCTACTGTGAACACGGAATTTTACTTTAATTTTGTACTGGATCAACTAACGTCTAGAAAATTGAATCGAACCAAGTCATCGCGGACAATCGCCTGGTTATCACGTTGTGTTGATCTTGTGTATGTGATAATATGCGCTAGACAAAGTGCGACCGCTTTATGCACCCGGAATCGATGCTTCCTGTGTCTGCTTTCTGTGTCTGTTCAAGAGCGTAAGTTTTCCAAGAAATTTACCGTTCTGAACGTATCCACCGCAACTCCTCCATAGGACGGGTTGTATAGAATTTCAGAGTTCAGTCATGTGAAAATCCGATCCGATTCTATTTCCCAAAAATGTTTACCCCTGTATACTCTACCACCCCTGGTTTTGGCCGCTAACTGGACCTCGACTTTAACGCTTTTGTTTTATAGCATCAATTGACGGCTGTGCGAATAGCTAGTTGTCGCTTGTTGTACTTTGCTTGAGTGGTACGTGCGTCACCCTGTTGAAGTTCGGCCCGTTCCTGTTGATTTGCTGAACCTGTTGACTGCTCGAAAGAACCTTGTTTAGTATGAAGGTCATATTATGTGACTATAGATCATCTTTAGCCTACTTGGCATCAAATTATAATTAACTCCCTGGAAAGATCTGTTGATCAAAACTGTTGAGGTTGTCTGATAATTAACCTGGATAATTTGTCCAGTAGTACCGTGGCATTGTGAACCAATCTTGTTTTGACCATTTGGGACCGTTGGTTTATTGCTACGCGTTGCTCAACGTCTTCGTGGAAAATCGTGCACGGGGAGATTTAAAAGATTGCAACTAGGCTTGCTAGGTGAATACCGGTATCTTGGCGGTAGAATCTGACCAGAGAATAAAGACATAGCGGACCTGGGGGTCATTTTCTTTCACGGTGCTGCCTCATGCCTTTCGATGCGTCACCAACACGAATCCGAAGAGCACACTGGTAACTCGCAGATAGCCGCCAGCATAAAAAGACAGTGTTGGATGTCATGGGATGTGGCTGCTGTGAAACAACCGCTAGATGAACGTCATCCTCCTAAGGGAGTTCATGCTAGGCATCGCAACCAAAGCATGACACAAATCACATCGATGAGGATTTCGACGTGCGGTTACTCATTTCAAGTACAACAGGGTGGACTGTTTTACTTAGTCCAGGGTACGCATAGAAAGAAGTAAGGTCGTGTGGTACTACCGCATGTTGACATGTTTGTGACCTCGCGCAATTCACATAAAGGCAACTCACTGCATGTCTATTGAGTCCTTTTGCATGTCCTTGGTGCGGTTTTGGACATGCGGGGCACGCCGAAGGCAATGACCAATGACAACAATTCAAAATCTGTTACGGTCGAATCAGCGCTAAAACGAAGTCAACAATCCCTAAGCCATTGTCTGTTTGCAGATCGGCTACTGAACCGATGGACTGTTTGGTATTTTACTCTTCCGGATGAGATAAACCGGGATGATACTTGAGAAAGGATCTAACACACCCCAACGCAATGAACAGTAGGGGTAAAATTTTTGTGCTCTAATAAATTTAGTGGTTTACCTTTATCTCAAAATACATGCCCTTTCCCCTCGGTTTTCTTAGGACTCTCCCTGGGCTTAAACGTCCGCATATGAAATCACCATGCCATGTCAGTTAAAGACTTTGCGATCCCATATATCTTCGTCCACGGAATTCTACCTACTAACCTGATGGGGTAATGCGATGAAGAGGTTGAAGTTAGCAAGTGAAAGGAACCGGACGTTCTTAGCACTTCCGTGAACTGAACTCGAGTGAAGTGAGTCAAACTGAAGTAAACTAAGGAATAGCCTGCTGGCTGTTGTAAGGCGTCCAAAGGGAAATATATGGCAAACTGTTCTACCAGTGTAAGATTTTCAATTCCCAGATAGCGTGGAGTGTTTGCTCGTTTGAAGGGAAGTTGTTCTGGATAAAAATTATAGTAAACAGAGAAGTGTGGCTTAGCCACGAAAACCGCGACGAATAATTTAACTTTCATTCGTTTCGACAAACATTTTTGACCACTAGTTTTTCGTCAGAAATGGAAAAATAGACGTCAGCTATCACGAGGAAGATGACAAGTGACCGGCCAGTCGCTTTATCAATCATGGGAGTATCGCCAAATTTTAACTGGTTCGTCTTACACAGCTAACGTGTCAAAATGGTTACGCATTTGACCGCAAAATTTTGTCGTGACGGGTTCCATACAGGGAATAATGCGCCAGGAGGAATAAAATATTATGGAATGACCGTGTAGAACATGCATATAAAGAAACTTTCTCTCAGTTTATTTAGCGTAATCGGCCTTGGTGGTGTGGTCGTTTGTTATACATCGTTGGCTAGCACTCGCCAAAATATGAAAGCCTATAAGAGTGACCAGTGGACTGTTATATATCCATCGACTGTTCCGTTCTCTTGGTTGGTTATCCAGGGCAGGTATACACAACAATGAAGTGCGACAACATTTGTCGTTTTTCCGTAATTTCTTAACTGATCTATGCAGAAATATTCTTGCTGGAACAAGTAGTGTGCAAGAATACTTTAATAAATATCCCTAATGGCTCAGTCGATAGCGCGAATGAAGTTAGTGAGAACATAACGGAGTGCCCTAAACTCTCCACACGTTTCGCTTGAACTCCCTGTGATCTGTTTTCGAATGCATCATTTTCGGCCAAGCAAGGTTAAAAATACCGTGACGTCAAATAACGCAATAAAATGTTCTGGACTGTTTGGCTCTCAGAAAAGTTATTCATGCCTGATATGCTTGCGGAAGTTTTTCTGAATGTAGAAGTACCTTGCTGGAAACAAAATTAGTTTTTTCCCCTCGAATTGCACGTTGAGGTTTGTCGCCGGACGACGACAGAAGTAAAGTTGAACGCACTGCAATTAATTACAATATACAGCAGGATAACGTCAGTCGTCAGTCGCCGTGGCCGGTCGGTTTCATGCTCCAGATTTTGACAGTGCACCTCGGCTCAGGAAACAATGAATAGTTAGATGAATGCTTTGAAAATGCTCATTAAACACGTGAATAACCAGTCTCCTTGATGTGCCTTTATTGAAACCACTTTCATGGGTTATTCAGGTTTTTAACCGCCCTAAAAAACTGTGCTTTGTGTAATATTCTTTTCCCTCGGTTTCAGCCACGTTAATGGATATTTGATGAGAAAGTTACACAAAATCGACTAATATATGTTGGGATCACTCGGCTGGAAGGCATGTGGAATATTACGGACGTGAACAATATAAAACCCTCCAATGCTTGGCTGAAGTGCGCGGCGATGTCGGACCGCTTTTTGAAATGTCACCCGTCATGTTGCATGCCAAGTCTTTAGTGAGACAAGTTCACATATTTTGTGAGCAAGAATGGAGATACGATGCTAGAAAATTGCAGGGGGCAAAAATATGGTTCGCAAACAAAAATAATCTTTGCTTGAAAGCGTACGAATTAGGAGAACTAAGGGCTGAAAGACGATTCGGTAAATCATTTTCCCACAGACTGCACTCGGAAATGGGTAGCTTTCCTGAACTTTGTATCTTCCCGCACAGCCCTCAATGTATGTAGCAAGCAAATTAATCAGGGAGTACTATATCTCAAGGAATGTTATTTTGATTAAAATAAGCTTATACGGCATACGATCAAAAAACCTTTGTATGCTAGATAGCATGGTAATAACTGCCTCAATTGAACCGACAGAAACTCTGACCAGCATCTCACAGGATGTACTCATGTTAGACTCAAGGCACAGGGTTTTGCAGGAGTAACAATACAACCAACCGACAAATCATCATTGTTTCTAGTAGTCTATACCGTACGGAAGTGTGTTCGATGGTGGGATGGTCGGTAAAGTTCTACCACGTGGCCCTTTGTCAAGAAGAATGATAAGATATTCTCTCTATCGATAAATGAAAATTAGATAACGGAAAAAGAAGTCACAGCCTCCATCTTTTGAGGGCAACGAGATGGGCGTCACCCACACCACAATTAGTGAAACAATCAACGATAACCAACTATAAGCATATATTCAGTCATCCACAAGAGATGGCTTGCAGGTGGACTTGTTCCTAAATTAAAACATGAAGGCACTAGGTTCTTTCCAGTGTTGAACGGAGTGACAATGTAGAAGTAAAATGGTTCATAGGTTGTAACTGGGTGGCCAGCAAAATGTCAATCCTGTAGAAGGTCGAAGTACTGCGATCAATGCAAAATGTCCTGTGTCTTACCAACAAGGCAAACGCTGATTTTCGTTTTATTCTAGGTGCACTTTACTCTTCACTCGCTTAGCGCATCTCATTTCTGAATTTTGTATTACTGCGGATATAAACCTTGGTGAGGAAAGGAAACAGTATATTTTCTAGCTCTGCTATTTGAAAATGTTGGATCTATTACTCTTCTTTGTGTGTAAGAATTCAACACTTTTATATGCATCGTGGTGTCCTCAGTTTTGTGAATCTCAAAGTTCAACAAAAATATAGGGTGTTTACCAAATACGTCGAATGCTGCTTCAGGGTAGGAGGGGAAAAATATTCCACAGCAAAGGTTTAAGCAGAACGAAGTGCGTATCACGCTTGATGGATTTGATTTGACGATAACGCATTATTATGAGTGTATTCATACTCGGAAACAATCAACACCAATTCGTTCGGACGATAACAGCAGTAGGAAGATAACACGTGACTCAGCAAAGCTATAACCCACATTCTGACATTTATGAGCCATTAGCGTCGTTCTTAATTATGTAAGCAAGTACGCTGTGGGTCCTTAAAAACGCGACCAATCGGAACGCGGCGCGAGTTTTAGCACGGGTACCGGCCATCAGATGCATACAACATTCGGTTTTATGAGGAGGTCGAAGTGAAGCACACGTTCGACTACTTCTTGATCATTTCCCGAAAATTGTTCAAAAGCCAACAAAATGGCAGATTTGTCTCTTGTTAAGGTGAGTTCTGAGACATCGTTGAGGCTACTGTATAAGAAAAGAGGGTGTTGGGATCCTTCCAGTTTGATACGCAATAAATTCAGCATGTCTTTCACGAACTGTCAAAGTGATTTGGAAGAGAAATTGGAATGTTAAAATTTTTGCCAACCAGTCTTTACCGCCAGCATAAGTTTGACATAGTTCAATACACCTGTAGAGTTGAGCGCGTCGCTATAAGCGGAGAAGGTAATGGTTGGATGTAGTTCAAACAAAGCAGGGCCACAAGAAGTTGGCAAACATATGATTATAGCAGTCGACGAGCGCAAGTAATAGAGATAATACTCTTATATAACTAACGCAGTATCCATTACACCAAATGCCACGAGTGTATAACATGGACGTAGGATCTGTAGAGGTTCGTCCAGTACGTTGGTCGAAATGTGTTCGTTATTACGGGAGGCGTTGAACTTGTTGCGGAATGTTTGGTTTGTTTTTTAAAAAAATCCTAAATGTGTCTTTGTTCATCTTTTTTGTGTGCAGCAAACGACCACCATAGTAGCACGAGCGACTATCGAGTGACTAACGAGTGCGATAACTAAGCATCTTTTAGTCACTCGTTAGTCGGTCGACGGGAAAATTTTTTATGGCCCTTATTTTCTTTCGAACGCCTGTCCGTTTACATCCCCAAGGCCCTGACTAACAAAGACATCTTATTTTCAAGCTAACTCCCAACGAAATCACGCTTTCTCGCAGCGGTATCGGAATATGGGAAAATTTTTAAAACAGACGGTTATGAGAAATAGACTTGTAATGGAAGAACACGAAATGTACATTATGTTCAAAAAATTAGAAAATTTCCAGTAATGGCCACTTCTGCCTTCGCTTCAATTATCGCGTTCCGTACATTCTCTATCTATCGGTGGGCATATTTGAAACCGCCGGACGTTCCTAATCCAACTGAAAGTGGAATATTACAGTTAATATTAGAAATACGACACTATGCCACTTCAGGAAAATCAACGAGAATATTACGCCGAACAATAAAATCAAACACTCAATAGTCTGTCATAACTGAGGGACCATCAAAATGCAAAGTGAACTTGTACAATTTTCAGCAATTTATACAAGTTCTCGGAATCCAACTGAAAATGGAATATCTCAGTTAATATTGGAAATACGAAACTATGCCACTTCAGGAGAATCAACGACAAGAAAATTCTGTTCATCAATAAAACGGAAACTCACTGTCCTCGATTCTCCACACAGTAAGCACCCACAGCTCAGATTGCAGATGGCCGACTACTTTGAAGCCGCGCTCAAGAAATAATGGTCAGATGGTGTGACTAAACAAAAATAAACCGATAGCAATTGAGTTTTGAACATGCAATCCACGTCATTCCCATTTGTCTCATTCGCATGGTTACAAACGGTGAAGTCGAAATTGCTTTATCAGTGAAATTGTCGAGTGACTAACGTTAGACACTCAATAGTCACTCGTTAGTCGGTCGACCGACTAAGTGTGCTATTAGGGCATGATGAATTTTGTACCACCACCTCTCAAAAACATTTTTTTAATAACTATCATTGTTTGTGTTAAAGAGTTTTCTTGGGATCGGCTGACACACTTTCACCTTTATCATCATCCACATGCACCAATGAACTAAGTTCCCGTTGACTGATGACCACTTGCTAACCCGTGTCGGACTACCCCATTTTGCACGCCTTTTTTCTGGTATTTTGTGTATCCGGCCGACTGACATTCAAGGCGGGGGGACTATTATTGTAATTTTGTTAAACAGTACTGTATGAAATCCAGTTCGTTCGACCGTCTTTTCTGACGTTTTCTGGACCTGGAAGATAGTCCCGTCAATCCGACCATCTGAGCAAGCATTATTGGAATTGTCGAGTACTCGCTGCTGAGTGAATTACTCCGAATCACCAAAAGCGATCCATCACTGTTTCTCCACTGTCTCTTCTGCCTGCTCAAGACCTTCCGGCATCATCTGTCCATGTGCTGGACTTGGGGTGTCCGTTTTCGTAACGCAGCCAACGTCTTTCAGTTTTCTATCGCGCCCATCGACCAGCGTCAATAAAGGAGAAGGACACCGCGCAGAAAAGTTGGTCATCAATAACGACAAAGTTCAAGATTGTGCTAGATAATTAAAGGAAGGAATAGTAACACAATCCCCGTTATTGAATATACCGAATTTATCAAACCTGGGAAATGCAATTCACGCAAACACGGCCCAATAAAACGAGAGTCGTGTTAGCGAGCCGATGAAGCATAAGCGAATCTTTTGGTATAGACCAACAAGGGTTGGGATGCAGGAAGCAGTGAAGGTTAGTTGTCAGAACGGACAAATTTTGGTAAGTAAGCAATATTGGGTCTTATTAACATATGTGAAGTTGTGTTCATCGTAATATCACGTCGTCGCGCGCAGTATAAGTGAGAGAAGGATGGTTAACTAGAGGAGAAAAAATAAAGACAAGCAGCATAATCACCAACTTCCCGTCACACGCATGGCCGTCTTCACCAGCACGAAGCGAAAGTCTACCTTACTTTCCGGCACCGTACCCATACAGCACACTATTAAGCATTTTCCTTCCTACCACAATGTTTTGCCTCCACAATCAATGTTCATTGTTAACTGGGATTTCCTTTTTATCACCCTACGCTTATTTGCCGGTTGTGCACATCCGCAAAAGATGAACATCCAGTAAGAGTACATACGTACTACCCCAACATGACAAACATAGAATATTGGCAAACAACGCAACTTGTCCACCGCCGAGCAGGTTTACTCCCAGCGCTCCGACGTCGCCACGGCCAAATCAACGAACACTGTACAGTCCTACTGGTTAGTTGTGAACAAGAAACCTGCGTTTGCCACAGAAAAGCTCCGGAAGACATCGAGAAGTGTAGCTACTCCTGTTGCCACGAAGTCAAATTTTGCAGCACTTGAAGTCTTAGTTACCGCCTGGAAGATTCGCTCACATTTAGGGGTGAAAATGGTGGGAAACTTTGGAACACTTCTCTCTCCGGCATACAAAATGCACAGGTTACCCCCCTTCTCATCACCCGGCTGATGGGTAGCAGGGTCTGTCCTGAACTCTTGAGCAAACTTCGACTGGCTCGCTTGGTTATGTAAGAACCAGCAGGGCCTGAGTCAATTCTTCTGGCCGGTAACAGGTTTCGACCACAGCCAGGTACTCCTTCGGCAGAGCACTAAAGACGAAAGCAATCATGGCAGGAATACCTCGCCATCGACTGATCTGAGAACGTTATAACCCGAGGTGTTCCTGATCTGCACGGTGATGTCCCAGAACGGAGCCTTAATCAGTGGAGATTCCTCCCCCTTGCCCTTAAGTCAGATGACACTTTAGTTGGATTAATATTTCGTATACTTCCTCTTCCATCCTCTAAAAGGGAGACGCGTCTACGACGTTTTGAAGTTACTATCACTTCGTCGGATACGGCAGTCCGTTTACTGGAACGCTTCCCACACCAACGTTTTATTCTTGGAGGAGTATCATCACACTCGGATAAGTCAAGAGAGAAACGTGAGAAAATTAAGTCGGATTTACCGAATGGAGCTGACTGTTCCGTAGTTCTAGTACTGGGTCTTCCGATGTGCGACAGTGCAGCTCATCCGGGAATGAAAAATGGGCCCCAGCAACCTCCAGTAGAGTTGCCGGCGAATCAACCCCGTGTCGAGTGAACGAAGAATCCCGTGTTTCTGGTCCGGCTTTTTCCCAGCGTTTCGTTTTGAGCTTTTTGAAACGCTGATATACCAGTACTCAGTTTCCCTAATTAATTGGGCGGACCAAATAAACTTTGTTACTCTCCAGAATTAATCCCCATCGCGATGACTGAATCCTGATTCAGCGTTTCAGTTAGACTGTAATATGAAGATCAACAGACTAATACTACCTCGCGCAAAAACAACTTCTGGAAGAAGCGTCGGTGCAGTTTTTCGTGCTTACATACGGTCGAACGATATCCGCACCATATATCCTTATCCATAACGCAGGTTAACCCGGACAATTGCATGGTTGGTGTATTATATCGTCCTTCGTCTTTAAACTTTCCTTGTGAACTGATCATCGTCGGAGTAGAAAGAAACGGTTTTATTATGAAATACCCATTAGTTTACAGTGGGCAGATTTAACTTGTCCGAAATTAATTTCCTCGTTGGTTCTTACGGGGGTTCGAAGGTTGAATGAACGCAAAAATCATCAACTCAGTGGTTTCCATTGGATCCAATGACCACATCTTTACACCATATCTTGTGTCACCGAACGCCCTGCGACCGTCGCATTGTTATAAGGCGTATGAACGACAAACATTTGCCGCCAGCCATACTGGCCAAGTTGTGTAATCTCAGGGGTAGCTCTTTTGGACCAAATGGGATTTCTGCCTGAAGATGACGAACAGTCTGAAAGCTCTCCATGTGTCCTTCACAGTAAGTCACTCGAACAAGGTCCCGCTCCCACGGGTCGAGTGGTGAACAATCTAACCCTCACCTTCGAGGTTGTTCACTGTAATCTACCCTCCAGTTGCGGAACGATCGCCATTCTTGTAACCGTTTGTGCATAACGTTGGTTTATAGGTGGAATTTCACCGAAAATTGTCCTTCTGACGGTCAGAATGGCTTTCATAGAGGGCGGACACATGCGGAAAGCTTCCTGTTGGTCAATGATAGTTGGACACGATCGGCAGGTCAAAGTACGGAAACAAATACTGTGCATCATTATTCTTTTAAGGAGTTTGATCGAGCGAAGAACAATGAGTTACTCAATTATTCATATAACACTGTCTTTTGTGGCAATTTGTTTCTTTCCTCACACTCTACCTACACAATCGCTGCTACCGTGTTTGTAGCAACTCCTGCGTTTTTGACTTACATTAAAACAGAACTGGAGTGTTCCAGCGCTTGAGTCTTTGACCTGTTCTCTTTTTAATCCCTATGAAATGTATAACCTGCTAACTGTCTTTCTTCCGCTGCAATTCGCAGATGATTTCGAACTTTTGGGGTTCGTGAAATCTCACCTGTATTCTGCCCTTCGGCAAACCAAGTTTGGCACCCCACTTTCCTGGTCTCAGATTGGGTTCCTGAATTTCATCTTTGGGACTAGCCAGCTAATTAACATTGGGCGCACTTCAAGGCCGCCTCTCTTCTCACTGATACTGTCCTTCGAACGATAACTACTAAGATAAACATAAGAACATCAGTTTTCAACAATTTATCTAGCTGACGGAACAAATAATTTAATGCCATTAATACCAGAAGTACTCCGGTTCTACTGAAGTTTTTGTTTTGCAAATTCACCACCACATTCCAAATAGCACGTCGCATATGACCCCTTAGGGGACCCCAGGGGGGCCTTTGGGGGCACTGCACTTTCAGTAAATCGTTGACGCCGAACAGTGATGTTAATTCTCCCTTGGATATAATTAACACTGTGCAACAACGTGATGACAACCAGTAACAGATCACGGCAACCTACCGGCAGGTGAAGTCAACCCACACGGCACTCAATTAGTTGTGTGAAAGTGATGCATTGACACAGAACAAAAAATGGCGCATGTTAACATATAGGCACCGACATCAACAGCAGAAATAAAGAAACCGCAGGAAGCACATAGCATGGGACGATGTCATGTATTTGTTCTGAAAAACCAAATTAGTTACAGAGCCCCATTTTGCCCCAGAAAAGCCCCCATTTTACCCCATTAAAAATGGGGCTGTGTGCTGCTTGGGATGGGCCAGAATATTCTACAAAAACCTTGTTTGAGTGTTTTGAGGATGAGACTGTGATCTGACTCTTTATCTTCAGGGAGACAACGCCAGATTTTAAGCTGCTCATGTAGAGGCAACAAAGGTCGTTTTAGGAGCGCATACGAACTCTTACGAAGACTAAATGGTCTCAGTGATCCTAATACGTTGTTCGTGTGAGTTACAAATACTAAAGGGCGAGTTGGTTCTCTTTCCAATCCGTCCAACTCCCATAAATGCTGCGCGGAAAGCCTTTGCTTATTAGAGCAAGCATCTGCAATACCATGCAACTAGCCATAAGGTCCTGTGAATTGAGATAAAATGACACCAAATCACATGTGTAGTTCCCTAGTTAGCAGCTCTATGAGTATTGATTTTTGGGATCATGCTTTCACACTACAACTCTGGCACGATCGATTAGAATGCCTGTGTAGCCTTTCGTCGTTACACGCCCAGGATCTTCGGAGCTGTCTCTGTAGATTCTACATCTGCCTTTAATACTCGTTTGGATCGACAATTCGTTTCACCGTTCAGATATTGCGCTTGATGTGTATTTCACCTTGATCGCCCCCGGCCCTGTGATTCACTGTTCAGAGAAACGGAACACTAAACAACCGAATTTTTTTCGGTCGCCAACCCACTGGACCTGTTGAATATGATTCTCGTGATTTCGTTTCGGGTTTATTATCCTCGATTAGTGGATCACTGCTATGAAGAAAAGACCACGCGAAACCCATGCTTCTTTTTACGTCGCCAACCCAGTGAACCAATGGAGGCGCCAATTCGGCATGGGCGGTCGTAAGATTTTCAAATGAATTCCCCCCTTCACGGATTACAGTAATCGGTTGACTAAAACAAAGACGGTGAGGTGTTGACACTAATTCCGCACTTCTTTTATATAGGAACTGTCAGAAACATAGATGAAGTGCCGACCGCTTTTTATGTAACAAACTTACTGGGTCGATGAAGCCTAACTGTACTCGGGAAATCCCGTTCTACGACTAGGCTGCAGCATTCAAGGCTGTACGGTTGTGATCTTCGGACTCTGTGGATATAAGTGCGTTTATGTATGCGTTCATAGTAGAGTACTACTTCATAAATATCTCTGCAACCGCCCGCTCATAAACGTTTAATTATTTTTCGCGCTGAATTCGCAACTAGACATGTCTATCTTATAAAAATTTTCAGGCAGTTTCCCAACTCCTTACATTCAGTGCGGTTTTATTGTTGCCATTATTGGTATAAACTAGTGGTTTTGAACTTATGGTTTCTGTTTGCAATGGAACACCGCTCAGTGATTGTCTGAACTGTTCCACGTATGCAAAACTATACTTATAAGCTATACTTATAAGTACGTACTCACATTTGTCATTTTCGCTCGTAGCGAAGTTAGTTCCTTGCTCTTTGGCTCGTATACC
Source organism: Paragonimus heterotremus (assembly GCA_013368495.1). Lineage (NCBI taxonomy): Eukaryota > Metazoa > Platyhelminthes > Trematoda > Plagiorchiida > Troglotrematidae > Paragonimus > Paragonimus heterotremus. Next base: position 8,259 of record LUCH01005421.1, on the reverse strand, counting down.
CAAAGTTTCTCCAGTTGTATGCTGACGCGATTGAGAAGCCGTAAGGTAAAAACGACGAGTCTGCAAACAAACTATTTATTGATTTACTCTCCGCACACAAGCGGACTTCATTGCAACACGTAAAGACATATGTTAGTTAAACGTAAGGGAATCTTTAGCACAACCGCACGACGAATGTCAACGGAAACTGCAGTTGGCCTTCAGGATTGAAAAAAGCGTCGGACTGGTTGGGTGGGGGTCCCAACGCCAATAGCTAAACATTGTTAGTCTATGGAATGTAGTCTACAGTAGTGAGGAGGACGCGGTCTTATTATACAACCGCAAATAAAGTTGTGATACTCACACCCAAACACTAACTTTGATGTTAATGGTTTGTAATAAATTTACATTGACAAGGTACTGTGATCAGGTCCGGTGGTATTAGTAAGACAACTATCGAGTCACAGGGAGTTTGCTATTTCGGGGGACGTCAAAGGTGATCTCACTACACTACGTGTCTTCCGCCCCTTTGGTTTCTTTTTCACGAATACTGACGATGTATGTGACGGTCGCTGGTCACTACAGAGGTGACAAATTGTCACCACAGTGTGTACTTTAATGTGCATATTTCGTGACCATCGTTGTGGAAATCCGAAGTAACCTAAGTGAAGTAATACTGATGAATAGAACGATCGAATAAATAAACTAACGATGTTGGTACAATATCAAACATTGTAGCCCGCCGATCGTTTCATGTATTACACTAATAGGGCAGAATCTATAAAATCCCCAGCGTCCACGGAGATGACGGAAGAAGCAGGTCTTCGCGAGACTCAAGAATAAGCGTGCCTGTTACACTGTTAATTGACTCAATCCACTCGACCACATAAAAGGCAGCCAGTGACTAGAGTGAGTTATACTTTCAAAGAACGCGCAGCAAGTACGTCACCAAAAGGTACCTTAGGTACAAACCATGGTAACAGCGTAACCACCTAAAATAGTACATGACAACAAGCACGTTCAAAGAACACCATACCGTATGTGAATCGTCCACCATGCGGTTTTCCCCAACTGTTGCTGATCAGTATGTAATGCCAGGTGCGGTATCATTGAGTAACTTAAATAGGTACCGTCTGCCCGGCTGGGGTCCCCGTGGTCACCCAAATCGCTGGTTAGAAACGCTATCCTAGTTGGCAGTGCGTCGCGGCATAAACGACCGGGAAGTATCAGAAGTTGTCGTTCTCCCGACAGTGACATCACTAACCCAACACGGTTTTCTTTTACTGTTTTACCACCCATTTATTCTGTCTCCCGTGTGCCTTTCTGCGATAATTGTTTTCTGAGCCCAAGACAACTGTTTAACATTCGCGCCTTCAGTGTTCGCACTCTGCAACAAGTCGGCCAGCAAGCTGCTCTGCCTAGTACTCTCAAGTCTGGAGCTTGATGTGTTGCGTGTCGGAGACGCGAGTCTACGATTCTCTCACTGTCATCCACTTGAGTTCCCCATTAGATACCTGTCGACTCTAACGCTTCTCTCTCAGGGTTTCTTGTGACGCCAAAATTTTATCTCATGGTCAAGCTGGGGTGGGAATCGCCCTGAGTTCCAGAGCAGAGCAATGTTTGTTCGATTGGATCCCAGCGAACAGTTACTTGTGCGCTGTTAGACTCAATACATCGGTAAAAGTCTGTCCACGCAAACCAAAAAAGCGCTGTATTTTCATTACGTCGGCGTATTCTCC
>LUCH01005420.1:19287-33226 GCA_013368495.1 Paragonimus heterotremus | reverse complement strand
GGAAGCGGACATTTGGTACTGATTGTCAAACGAGTTCTTTTGTTCATTTAGTAGTCCATGTACGAAGGATATGCTGGCTAGTCATCTGTCACACTGAACACTCTGTCGGTGATGTAGCTGGCTGACACAAGATGCGAGATAGACAAGTAATGACCTGGTATAGAGAAATGAAGTCATTCACCAATAGGTCGACCACTGCAGGTGTGGTCGATCTCCCGAGGTTGGGCCCTCGAGACTTATAAAATCGGTTGCTGGAGACGTTGGATGAGTTGGCGGTTAGTCGGGTTCGAGGATGTGAGTATTGTTTTTAAAACATTGTGTTCCCTTAATCCATTTAGTCAGTATTGTTTTTGTTTGGTCGAGTTGTTTGTTAAAGTAGTGCACTTAATGACGCTGGACAGTGAAAGACGTGAGGGAGCTTTCTCGTTGATGACTTCTTACTTTCACATATAGCTCGGTTGTTTGTTTGTCAGATGCAGGTACCTTGATGTTGAATATCCGAATATAGACGTAGTTAGTCTTAGTAGTTAGGTCCTTTCGCTTGTCTTCTTTGTTTTCTTCCTCCTTCTTGTACACCGTTTGCCTTTTTTTATGGTTGTGACAGGTAGACACCAGTGAGAACCACTGATGTATTACTGTCTATGGTGATGTCAATCGTGATGTTCATCGACAGTTTTTATGTTGGCTTTTGGAGACCGCTACTCTGTTCGAATGTTTTCGGACTTCCCGCGAACAAGGGGCGGTAGTATCTAACATTCCAGCCCCTTACGACTCCCTTTCTAGATGCAAGGATTGAAGGTCACTACTTTGATGTTCTGCTGTATATCGTGCACTTTCGTTTGTAAGTAGTGTTACACTCCTGGTATGTACGGGAACCAAGGGGCTGGTGTTAACGACGGGAAGACGTGGGAACGTGTGTGTGCACCACGTATGACGTGTCGCCAAGGTGAATTGTAGGGAAAAGGCGTCCAATAAAGCACAATCTTTATTGCCCAACTCGCTAGTTACCATGCTATTCGCGCGCACGCGTTTATGAGTCAGATTTCCAGTCCACAGAACCCCCCGGTTTCCGCTAACACGTCGTTTGCACTTCTGGCCGGTTTATGTGTGTGATCGGTACCTTCTATCGGGGGGTTTTCTACTAGCCATTCTTCGTCCGTTGATCCGACTTCGTTGATCGATGGCTCGTCCGGTCGCATATGTTGTCCGCAATCTATCCACTGTGGGCTTTGACCGTATTTCACGACCGTGTCGAGATAATCCTCTGAGTGTTGGAATAACCACGCTTTCGATGTGATCGTCCATCCTATTTTGCCTACTATGTTTCGTCCGTTGGTTCGATCCAGCCGACTGATCACTCATCCGGCTGCCCATGTTGTCCACCATCCGATCGTTGAGGGTTTTTGGACGTACCTTCCCCGCGTTGAGGTATTCCGCCGAGTGTTGGAATACTCGCACCTCCGGCCTCATAATCTACCACAGAATGATGGTTCAGTACTACCAGACATATACGGATGCACGTCAACCATGCAAAATAGTGTTTGTGCCCGGTGTTCTGTTTTCACACTTTCTAATTGGTTTCGTGCAATAAACACCTTCCCGGGCGAAGCGTCTTCTAAGGCCACAACAATTCGAAGTCTTCCACAAAATTGGGACAAAGTGAGAGAGTGGGTTCGGACCTTTAGCCGTTTACCCTTAATTCTCGTCAAAATGTGGTTGTTGGAAGTTGTCAAACGCTTAAATATTCAATTTCGATTATATTTATTTCTAACTGGCGTCTTTAGTACTAATGAATGTTGGGCACGAGACGCAGTGCCTCTCATTCGCGAGAATATCTCGACTACCCTGGTGTATGCCAGAGCCGACTCTGGCGATACCTGCGAAGGATGCTAATGTTAGGTAAAGCTGACAACAAATAGCTCTGCCGTACTAGGAACCACATATTTATCAAATTGGGTTACAGGGCTATTAAAAGGTTTTCAAAATAACCAGCCACTATCTTATCATGTGGGACTACACTGCACCCGACGTCCTTTGGGAAGCACGAGCTTGTACTGGCGGTTCAGATAGTTTATTTCTATTTGAGTCACTCCTCCTTGCGGTCATTTATGAGCTTTGCCTGCGGCAACACATGATGACTTTCATGCCGTCACAGGCTAAATGCTATCCCTTTTTGGGTGTAGTATTTTAAATGCGGACGTTTCGATGACAGGGGAAGAGAGGTGACAAGGTATTGTTGGATGTGTGATGGGTAGTAGAAAATCTGCATGAACCACTTTATCATGCCGGCTGGAGTGTTTGGAAACCTTCATTTACAGAAGTGGAGATTGATAATGCCTGGGAGTGGAGGAGTAATATTTCTGATAAGTGTGGATGTTATGGATTCACCGGCTCAAATCAAAACGAATTGTTCTGATTGGAGTTTCTTCTTCATATATAACGAGGCGTATGCTTCAAAACTAAACAAAATCTTGATAAATGTAAGTGCAGCGGCATTGAGACGTGTACGATGAATAACGTAAATGTGTGTGAAATATTTAACGCACGACGTTTTTCCCAACAAGCGGAGTCTTCGTTCATTAGGGTGATGAACTTTGCTTGACTTCTGTTGAGAAAAGAAAATATGATGCTCTACCGAATGTGCTGTCCAGATCAAAAATGCAACCAAGAACTGTTGTTGATTTCCTAGGTTATATGGTCAAGCGCTGTTATTATTGTAACAGTTCGTCTTATGGAGAAGGTTGACTTTTGGTGATGTATTGCGGCCCTTCTGGCGTAATAGTCGGAATCTAGTATCAGACTTGCTTCTGTGTCTTAGATAGTATTATGCGCATTAACGAGTCCACGTTACAGTCTGCGATAATGACCCTTACATATGAGCCAAATGGCGGACCTAGACTGGTTTCTCTCCTTCACCATTGAGCCTTAAGGAAGAGTGTTGATAGTTACTCTCCAGTAGATACACTCGCTCCAGTAGGGATCATTTTCGGACTGATGGTTGTGAGTTCCCCTCAGCAGTGGATCACGGGCCGAAATCTAATAATTGACCACCGAGCAAACAATTGCTTTTTACGAACTTATTTTCATATTGTGCACGGTACTATTGTAGGATCGAGCGAACCGACGATAACCGGTTGAGAATAATACAGCGAGTAGACAAAGAGTATATTGTTGACTTGCGAAGTCAACGCGAGGATAAGCGGATGCAAATACGAAACGATAACTGAGCGAGGCGACAAGCGTGCACGGAGCGGGATCGTACGTTCGAGTGCGCGGGGGACTTGTCGGTATCTCTACTCGTTCAAACAAACGTCTAAGTACATACAAAAGTAGAAGACAGAAAGAGTACAAATGACGCACGTAGCTCTAACATAATTGATAATAACGAATAGGGTCGTTACACTATGAATCTGTGATCCACCTACTCGCACCCCTCTAGATGGTTGGTTGGCTGGCTCTAAGGTTTATACGGTTGAAAACGTTTTGAACGTTTTCTTCTCGTCTATCATATTCGTATATGCCGTTTCGGTTGTCTTAAGCAACGCAGAACAAATTCGGCTTAAATGATTGCTTGACTGAAGTCCAATCACATGCTACCACTTGATTTGCAGTTGTTTACACAGTCTTGCCAATAGTACTGGTTGGTTACAAAGGAAGATCACGACTAACTAGGCGGTTCCTCCGCACCTTTTGGTTTTCTGGAAGTCGGTTTACACGCCTTTGGTACTTGACTTGCGTTACACGCATTCATGTTTATGAACGTCATATTGCTTCGCACGCTTTCTCCCAGGGGTTTATAATCAGGACTACCTAACTTCTCTGAGCGAGCAACCAATAATTCAGAAATCATTTTATAATCCTGGCTATCGACTTCCGTTGTTTGGCTTTATCGAGCATACACTCACGCTATAAAAATATGATTTGAGTTTTTATTTTAGAGCCTATGTGGAACGCATACTTGTCGAAGACATTATCAGGATTAAGGCGTTTGAAGGCAGGAACTACAGTAAAGCAACGAATACCACATCTCCTTGATACTGAAGATGTGGCACGGAGCCATGGTTTCGAGTGGTGTCCTCTGGGGCACTTAGTGGGTTTCAGCCATTAGTTTGTTGATTAGCTGGGACACAAGTTAGCCCCATCAAACATAGAACCTTACATGTCGATAAGTACAAAATGCGATGGAAGCCTCCTGGTGGAAATATCTGATTACTGAGAAGCGACCTAGCGATGCGATTATTAGTTGTCTGTCGTATTCCACTGTGTAAATTTTGGCCTAGAAGTTGATGAGACAGTCAGAGACGATTTCGCGTGGAGTCCATGGATCATGGTTGGACTACGCTTTTTACCAGAATGCGGATGCTGAAGTAACTGTTTTATCTAGATGCCAATACAACAAACAGTTTGTCATACTTAATATTCGAATATTTCTTTATGTGTGCTTCAACTGTTTCATTTCTTTCTGTAACTTAAGCCTTTCAAATTAAGTATGTTAGTCGTTCAAAAAGCGGTCGATCATTCGCTTGGTTTTTCGTGCTGTAATGTCCAGGCTTGCATCATTTGATCTGCAAAATTCAGATGGTGTTCTCTATGTCCCCATCCATATACCAGATAAACTAATGAAGGTAAAATATAAACCGATCTCAGATGCGTTGCATACTTAATGGTTAAGCTTACTTGCCTTTTAACTAAACCAAATAGACGCACGCTAATTCCTGACTGACTACACGTAGGACAAAACTTACTTTACTAGCTTTCGAGATGGGCATGATTTTATTTGGATGCACTATACAGTTTAAACTGTATGAAACGCTGTGAATAGGCTGTTATGATGGGCAAAAACCAAATCTACATCGAAACGCTCATGTGTTATTCACTGCGACTGACTACGCACTAAGATTAAACGACACCATCTAACATCTGAATACTTTTAATTATTCTGGCCGATCGTTTGATTGAATCATTTGCTTTTCACCTTCTTATTCGCAAATGTTATTATGCCTTTTATCATGTGTGTATTATAACGTTCATTTATCTTTACAAGTCTATGGAAATTGTCTTTATTCGGCCCATCACTTCAGTTTCAGCGTGACTGCTTACTAGGGCGTGCTGGACAAAACTGTCAGAAATGCTTCAGTTATCGGATATGAACACACACGCTTTGCCGCCATCGATCAAGAAGGCTTCCTCAGTTATCGTCACAAAATCACCATATGATGACCGGGAGTACAAGTATATGGAGTTGCCAAACAAAATGCGTGTGCTTCTTATTAGTGATCCGAATACTGATAAAGCGGCTGCCTGCATGGCTGTTAACGTCGGTAATTCCTTTCATATTCAGAACTTGATCTCATCTTCCATCAAGGCTCATTATCCGATCCACATCAACTGCCTGGTTTAGCACACTTTTGCGAACACATGCTGTTTTTGGGAACGATGAAGTATCCAACTGAGAATGCCTACTCGAAATTTGTACTGGAGCACGGTGGTCGGTACAACGCTTGCACCAGCACGGACGAAACATGCTTTGCTTTTGATATTAACCCAAATCACTTGGACAAAGCGCTCGATATTTTTGCTCAATTTTTCATCGCTCCTTTGTTTACGGAGTCTGCAACCGATCGGGAGGTATTTACAGTATTGTTAACGTTCTACTTTTATATTGCTGAAATTGTAAACCGGACGGTGTAGATTATGACTTGTATTTTTTACTTTCACTTTCTTAGGATGAAAAATAGCTTTTATTTAACTAACACGTCCTTTTAACCTGTAAACCGTGCATGTATTTAGAACTTTTTGTTTGAAATGATATTCTTCATGTTTCTGTATACCTATAGATCGCATCGTTGGACGAAAGCTGGATAGAGACAATCGGTATCAGTTAACTGATTCGAGCTTGGCATAACAGGGGCATAGTTCTCACTCGCAACTCGCCACACTTTTATATGTGCACTGGCTGAATGTATGCTCACTCACAGTGAATGAAACAGTATTATTGTTGGCACTGTTTATCTTTTGATACCGACGGATTACTTATGTGTTGTTGAACACCGCTACTTCAGCCAGTCACCGCTTCACTCGACTCAACAGAACCCCCTCGATCTCCGAACACTGACTTTCAAAGGCCAAAGTGCGGCGATCTATGTGAATGCAGAAGGTGGAGGTGTGAGCCACGATTTTACGCACGGGAAATTAAGTGAAATTACTTGCTTGTGGAGCCTCAAAGACAAGTAATTTAACGATCAGATGGACACTTCTGCAGTGATAGTGATTCGGTTCACATGGGCTGCTATCCAGTCATTTAGAACAAGTGAGTTGATCTTTCTAGATTCCACAATCAATGGTTAGATCAACACACGCTGACTGCAGGAAAATTCACTTTTAATATCGTTTTTCCAGGATGACAGAATATTTGACCGACCAATAAAGCCGTGTAAAGAAGTTCAGGTCATCTTATAACGAAAACTGCTCTTTTCAAAGTGAATTCCTACTGAATGTCCCGTTCGATTTTTTGCCCAACTGTTTGCAGTACTCGGGATTCGACAGGTGGATTAGGTTCACGTGGAAATCGATTAGTCACTTAATGAATGCCTTCCAAAGAGATGCATTCCTTCCCCACTAAATTTTAGTCTCCGACAGTCAGCTTGTGGGGATTGAAAAATATTATGTTGATTCGAGTCCAATGGTGACTGACTGAATTGGCGGTGTTCGGCAAAGATCGGTAAGCAGTATTATCAAGTACATATTGTTCTATTTCACTGTATGCAAATGCATATTCTCCCGATACATATGTTGTGAGTGAGAGCTACGCCACTTTCATGTCACATCCAAACCACTACTTACCGTCCCTGCCTTCATACGATAATATGTGTCCTAACTGACGGGTACTCTGTGCACAGGAGACATAAACCAATTGGAAAAACCAATGCGAAAACGTTGACCATTCGGAAAAGAGGTGGGCATATGCGGTTCTACGCTCAAGATAATCGATCCACTGTCGTTGATGACTTCTAAAACCCACTTGGGCATATTACTGCAGTGAAGTGTTGCTGATCTTACTCACAGGAACAATTTTTGCTGTAGCGCTTTGCTTTACCCCTCAAAATGTTCTCTGACTACATTTTAGAGTTTGATCTGTTTTTTATATAATTCACTGATTTTGGGCAGGCGGTGTCAGCTGATTACCGTAGAATACGCACTGTTTTCCGCTTGGCTCTGATAAGTGGGCTAGTTTCACAATCGTTCATCCGCTTTCTCACAGATAAGCGCCATCCAAGCTGAACATGAGAAAAATTCGTGCAAGGACACTCGCAGGCTCTATCAACTTGAACGTTCACTATCGTTGCCTGGACACGACTACTCCCGATTTTTGTCTGGTAATCGATACTCTCTGGCCCAGTCTCCCTGTGCTCGTAACGTGGATCTCCGGGAAAATTTGATGGAGTTTCATGATACTTGGTATTCGGCTAATCTTATGGCACTAGTTGTCCTTGGGAAAGGTATGTGGGTTCTGTATTATCATGTTTATGGTTGCTTCCTGCAACTGTCCGATATCGGTTATGTTATTCTATGACTTAACTGAACTGCCCGGACTGTTTTACATCGTCTGTAATGTTTACTGAAACTGAACGAAATGTTACTTCAGGCTTATGTGCTATATGGATGCTGAGTGATTGTCGTATCATTTTTATTGCTTTAGATGTTGGTAAAACTTTGTTTTAGCATTCTGGTTTTTGCTGGTTTTCACAACATCCATTATGTGTGTATATGTATGTATACTTGTACTGTGTGAGCAACGCCACATAACATGACAAACATATCTTAGCAAATAGGTATATTTTAAAAATTACGGGTTACGTAAAATAAAATGAGGAGGATACTTTGAATGGGAAACAAAGGATTAAACCGGCGAACACAGAGATTGGCAATACGAGTACCATTTACTTCTTTCCTCTGCAATTTTAGCCAAATGTGTTTGTTGTCTTTCGTGCCTCACCAAAAAGACAGGTAACCCACCGTGTTTAAATCATATACTGGCCGCCGGGCTGCTGCTTTCAGTCTAACCCACCACTCGCAAACGAAGCGCAATGTGGTAAACAATGAGCTGACATTGGTAGGATGTATTTAGACCAACGAATCTCCTGGTCAACAGAGTCTGTCCGTGGGCAAATTCTGTCACTACTGACACGATGTTACCACCACGTACCACTAACGCTTCTGAGGCGTATGTTCGAAAACAGACACTCTGTGAGCATCCCTTGTTGCGAATGAGTCGGACTTCGCAGCCATACAGCATCACACACTCGGTATTTCTCTGAAAGACTGAGATCATTCTAATGCAAAAAGTTGACCTAAGTTTGTAAACGATATCCAACCCTTAACTGTATGATTTGCAACCTCATCACACATTCCACCAGCGCTGATGCAACCTCCAAGATACATGAACTTCTTGCTTATCTCTGACGACTCACTGTCACGGATGAAAACATGTGAAGGGTCTTGCCAGCCTTGCATCAGCGCCCTACATTTAGAAGATGCAAAGGCCATACCAAAGGGAGGAACTGAAATCTCATGTCTACTCAGCATGTTCCAAACTGCCGGTTAACCTTCATAATTTAGAGCAGTATCATCTGTATCGAAGTTGCGTGCCAGTGAACATTTTCGCATTATCATATTTGTAGCCTGTCAAAGCGCACTCTAGGATCTCGTCCAATACAAAGTTGAATAGGAAAGAGAAGCAGAACAATCTTCTCCTACCCCACTTGAGGTGCTGTAGGTCGACGATAAGCCACCACAAGCCGTAACCTTCCGGAGTACACACTTTCTTGTTAAACATTCCCAAAATTTACCTTTACCAGCCTACTCGAAAGCGTCCCTTTCGTCTAAAAAGAAAATAATTATCGGCCTTTTTCTATGAATGCGGTGTTCAAGCATCTAGTGGAGTGTAAAGATGTCATCAGTGCAGCCGCGGTCATTACGAAACCCAAATCACTCCCGACGGATATGTGGTCGCGTGTTACACTAAGTTCATGAAGTACAATGGTTGTAAGCTGCTCCGACGTGATTGGAATCAGGCTAATCTCTCGAAGCGCGTCAGCTCTTTCTGAAAATATGTCTAGTATTAGTCAAACCTCAGACATTTAACTCGACTTCGCTGATCAAGGGTTTTCAAAACAGAATCGTCAGCTCTTTGCCCAGAGTTGGACCCCTGTGTATAGAAAGAGCTCGTCTGAGCTTTTTGCCTCATGACTTTTCACTAAGTTGGTCTCCGGTGGGACTTCTGTTTCCGAGGACAGAGGGATGTCAGTATATCAGTGAGCACCTTAGGTCTGCGAAGGTACAGTCAAAAGCACGGGTGGCCAGTTGAACTGCCATTGAACGTACTCAGCTTAGCATCTTAAGTCTCACTACAGCTTTCGGACAGATTCACCAGTAGCTTCGCAGGTTATCTAGCTCACATTTTAATTCCTGCTACCTGTTTCTCGAATTAGACAGAAAAGGTTTTAAGAGTTCCCGGTAGAGGCGGTTTGTTCCATCTTCATGGCTTGTTGTGTTCTTCAGGCCGCACCGTCTTCTCTCAACAGCTTTCACAACTCCAAATGCTTAGTCTTATGAACTGAATTATACTCACTACCGAATGGAATATTCCTACTAGCATCAAGAAGTTTTGGTAGTCGCACAGAAACCCAGCGGTTGGTGGCTAAACAAACATTGGTACCACATTCATGCATTGTATGCCGGACGTGTGCCTCGATAGCGTCCGATGAGTGAGCTCTCAGGCCATAGGCAAACGCGTTCTGATAGGTGTAAAGCACCTGTGTTTTTGCTATGTTTCATACTTCAATTTGTGCTTGACGAGATGGCTTCCCATCAGAACTCAAAACATACTGAACACGTTCCATCGCATGATCAGAATTCACACGAGTGTCCTAGATTGGCGCGTTGTCTTGGAGACAGCCGCACTATTGACGTTTGACGGTTATATGGCCAATCCATGTCCTTGACTGACTTGGCGATGGAGGTCACTAGGTGGTACGTTAGTGTTTAGAACGCCGAAAATTAGTACTTGCCGGAAACAGACCGTTGTCAACATCAATCTACAGCAACTGTTCACCGGTGGCTGCTCTAGGAATACCTTCTGACTGCTGGCTACTGAATTCAGGCTCGTCGGCGTCTAGCCTGTCTGCTTGAGCGTTCACATTTTCAATCTGTATTGTAGTGTTCGTGCGCCGCGCGTTGTACAGACTGCTTCCGGACTGTAGTCTGCGCAAAATACATGCCACAATAACAAACGTACAATGCTTGTGACTGGTGCCTATCGATGCCTTAACCATATCTTTCAGTTTGACATCGCAAAGATGGTTGTTGCCGGAGGTGCAATCAAACAGTGTCTTCTCTGCGTATGCATTTAGGACGATTCGGACAAGTAGGCACGTTGTGAGGCAGGCGACAGACATTCAAGGTATACTAGAATTCTGAAGCCATGTTTCAGTAGGACAGCAGGTGTCGGTGGAAATGATCTTCAGCGTCCGTACAAGAGCTGCATACTGAGCTATCTGCGCAAGTGTTCTGGCATTAAAAGTCGCCAACTTAAATGGGATAAGTAAGGGCTTGTGTCGGTTAAACAGAAGTGTTATTTTGGTATGTGTCCAAAAGAAAAACCAAAGCATCATCGAGTAAATTGGTTTGAAATGAGATAAGTTGTTGTATGGTGGAGTGTGACATGAAGAGTTACAGTGGAAAAATAAGACGAACTTCATAGTTAATAGTAGACCTATTGTGAGAACGAGATACTTACTGGTTAGACGATCAGAGTGCTCTTTGTTTAGGGGCACCTCCTCTACCACCCTTCTTCCTAACTCGGAAGACAACAATGCCGAAACTATAGAAATACTTCTGCTGTATGTTCATTATGTCATGCCTCACTACGCGGTCATTAGTGCGATGTACAACGGTATGCGTGCATCTGCTTTTCATCTGACTGTTCTCCTTTGGTCTGTCTGACAGAGTTGCACCTGAAAGAACGGTAGTCTTAATCAGCGCAGCCTTCCGGATCGACGCAATGCACAAGCCTGACTACCACGTCAAGATAGTGTAAACGGTTAGAATACCAACACTAACTATCTTGTTAACAGGCTTGTCTTTAAATCCAAAGATCCTCCGGATTTAATGAGCAATTCGTTATATCTACACGTGTCTGACGGTAGTAATTAAAATAAAATGAATTAACTAAGCCGTATATTTGATACTCTTGATGCAATCACTACTGTTTACTTCACTGAGGCGGTTTGATCGCTAATTTATAAGTGGGAGTTCACATGACAATTATTAGGTCGTCTGCTTTGATGAGCATTATTCACAAACGATTAGCACTGAACATTTAGTTATGAGGAATTGTGCGTACATACTGTGAATTAAACGGAATGTTGGTCAACCCGCTCACTTTACTAACACGACAGTTGTTACGTAACAGGGGGTTTCGTTGTGGATAGTATACTACTCACAAGCGACATTCGGGAACAAAAAGGGCAAGCCCCAACTCCAGGAAGACGACAGACCAGAATAGACTACCTGAATAGTGTGTACGCGCTATAGGAGAAGTGCCACCAGGGCGAATATCAACGTACTGCCACTCAATGTATGTATGTACAGGTCATGTTTAACATGACCTGTACGGGAGTTTCGTGGAATAAACTACTTTGCAGACCAAGCATTTTTTGCGACCACAACACAGTCACAGTCTTATCCACGTTCCGAACAAGTGTGGTAAGCTGTATCAGTGATGAAGCTTGCGTTTAGTGCCACTTTCTTAACTAGGCTGACAGAAAATCCTGTATGAGTTGTAAAAGATGCGGTTAGTTGTGAGTGGCATGTAACTGGCATCTACTCTCCGTTAGCTCACGTCTGCTCAATGGTAACCACTGCTTCCACCAACCACACGTTTGCGAGTTCGACCAGGGCCTACCGCAACTGCTGTTGTCTTTGATTGACCTGAGTGATATGCGTTCATCCGACGCGCAAACTTGTATGGTATAGGGTACGGTTTGAAACCACCTTAAGAACAGAATGTCTTTTTCAGTTTCCCGTTATAGGTTTTTCGTGTTCACTATGTAACAGCAGCAGATAAATGTACTTGGCTTTGGGTTTCTCCAGTGGAGTTTTTTGAGTCAGACTTGTGTCATCCTGACCTCTCCCTTAAAGGATACATGTAGCTAAAATAGTTGGAGATTGTGTCAGGATGTTCCAGTATTCTATAACTTTGGCTCTGAACGTGTTTGTGTGCCTACTGCAAATCTCCATGATCAAGTTGTTTTGCATTCCTTCTGTGATGAACATTATAACATTATGACATTATAACTGTGAGTTTAAGATTTCCTTATGACAAGGTTTATTTCGGTTGTATGTTCTCCCTCTCTTGAAGTGCAACAGAGTCAGACCAGTACTGTAAGGAGAACTTTGTTACAACTGGTTTCTGAGCTTTAGGAAAGAAAACTTTGAAATCCGTGATCTCATAGTGTCACCATGTGCACAGTTCGTGACTGTCCAGCAAAACTACTATCTAAATTCGTTGATGGTCCTACCTGGATACCTGAATGAATTAATTATTAACCATCATTCAGGAACATGCTGCCGTCAAAATCTGGTAATGGACTCCTGAGTTTGCATTGTTTTCTCCCATAGCGCGTTCATCAGACCTATGTCAATCTCTGGTTCATTTGGCTACTCCTCATTCATTTGTGGCACTGATGTTTTTTTTATAACCACTTAGATGTTTAACTATATGAATCGTAAGTTGGGTCTTGTCCTTAGCTCTTCCTGCATACCCCTCTTCGATTGTATTTTCCATTGTGTCTTTCAGAACCCATTGATAAGTTGGAAACTCTCGTCACCTCTCTGTTTGGAGACGTTCCCAATAAGGATGTTCCACAACCATCATGGGATGATTCTCCGTGGGTTGAAGCAGTGCTAAAAGTAATTTTGTGTTCTAATTTGTTAGTCCTGAATCTGAGTTAGCACTGTAGCTGGTTCCTTTGGTGTTAACGTTGGTCATAGGACTGTTAGTTGTGATGGCAAGATTCATTCTGACAACACTTTCTGAACCCTTTTTATATATCCCGCTGATTTTTCACGAAACTGATATATGACAGTACACTTAGTTGCCTTATCATCGACCTAGATCTGATATGATACACGATTTGGTTGCTCTCCAACTTCTTCCCCACACATGTTTGACTCTTCAGTAAATTATCATTGATGGTAGTTGTTTCCTTTCAAAATTGTATGTACATCTCCATGTTTTTGGTCTTTTTTTTAAGAAAAAAACGTTCGTCACTCCGGTTGCCGAGCTGAACCAATTACATTTGATGTGGCCTATCGATGATTACTCGGAATTCTATAAATCACGAGTAAGTATGCCGCTGGCATTTGGTTTCCACTTGGTACGAGTAATCTGACTCACACGGATCATATATGCATGTGTACATATGGGTTTCAACAAAATTAGGCACAATGGCACCGAGTTTTCTCGTGGTCGGTTATACACTTGGCCAGTCTCATTTGCGAGCTCTCTCTTTTTATCCATGTGAACCGCCAGAAGTAAACAATGCAAGAATTTTTCTCCTTAGTGAATCCAAGCATGGACGAAACCGGCCGTGAAATGTTGGCTTGAGTGTGAACATCAAGAAGCACATTATAAAATCATGCATTTATTTATTTTACCGCTTTTTCATGCTAATCCACGGTTTATCTGGTATAATCATCATCCACAACTCACATACAGCTACATTGTGGTTGTGTTCTGAACAATTCCACTTTTCATGATTGCTGACGGCGTGATTGTATCACTTTCCATCCTGAGTGGATCGATGTTCCTGACGTTTCTATCAAAAATGTGGATTGTTTTCATCTTTGCATGTGTTTTTACAGCCAACTGCATATG
>LUCH01005420.1:0-12931 GCA_013368495.1 Paragonimus heterotremus | reverse complement strand
TAGGCGCTCGGGATATAAGACGTGAACCATCTTCAGGTATTTGACCACCGATGTCTACGTTCGACCGCGCGCATCCGGTGACACCCAACGCGTAAACAACGAAGAGGTTGGGAAGCGGACATTTGGTACTGATTGTCAAACGAGCTCTTCTGTTCAATGCTTACATTTGGTAGTCCATGTACTAAGGATATGCTGGCTAGTCATCTGTCACACTGAACACTGTCCGTGATGTAGCCGGCTGACACAAGGTGCGACGTAGACAAATAATGACCGGGTATAGAGAAATGAAGTCATTCACCAATAGGTCGGCCATTGTTGGTGACGTCGATCTCCCGAGCTTGGGCCCTCGTGACTCATAGAATCTGTTGCTGGAGACGTTGGGTGAGTTTGCGGTTAGTCGAGTTTGAGGATATGAATGTTCTCTTTGTTTGACCGAGTTGCTTGTTAAGGTAGTGCAATTTAATGACGTGAGGGAGCTGTCTTGTTGGTGACTTCTCATTTTCACTTATAGCTCGGTTGTTTGTTTGTCAGATGCAGGTACCTTGATGTTGAATATCTGAATATAGACGTAGTTAGTTTTAGTAGTCAGGTAGATTGTTTCCGATTGAACACACCCTGACAAACCAAACGGCTGGTTTGGTGCTGCAACTTTAGCTGATCACCAGTATACTTCGTAAACGATGTTAGGTTTGATGTGTGAGATCCTATGCCTCAAAATAAGATCTCCGGTGATATGGCAATACGCATTGAGAACCACCCCCAGTTTTCGCAACCTATCTTATTAAGTTATTAAATATAGTATCGTGACTCGTTTGTAGGTATACGTCGTATCTCCTCAATAAAATTAATGCTCTTCACATAGTAAGAACGGCAGACTTGTGTATACATATCTTAAGATGCTGATACACTAATGAATTGAATATATTTGCGCAACAGTCCGATCGATCCCGTTCGAACGACCTGGAAAATTTCATGGAATCTTAATACTAAGATAATGGACGTTTTCGGCTAGTTTGTGAATTTCAAGACTGCTTTATTGTGTGAACTGTGTGCAATGGTTTGTCTGATCATATCTGGTTTTGATGGGACTATTTCGTACTTAACTCGTCAGTTGATCCATACGTCCCTGAAATCAGCTACAAGTCAAAATGTGTTCTTCCTTCGAATTAACAGGGCGGTTTCGTTGTCCTACAGAACCTACACCAACATATTATGTAACTTTCACGAACAAGCGTTAGCATTAACAGTAGGACAGTATCGTACTTTTAGACGGACACTCTCACGTTGACTAGAAACGTGGCATGGAAGTTGATACACACACGTGAAAATATGCAAAACAAAAGACGTGATTACTTTATCATATAAAGGCTCTAACTCCCTGTGCTGCTGATTGCCTCCGGTGTTTTCCGTTATGTATTGAAGCGAATATGGTAATACCCTTGTATACTCACTATGCAGATTGGGTGATGAGTTGTGGGTTATTTCTTCGGGTGTTCACTATGTCGAGTGGTGCTTGCCTGAGGTTTTCAATCTCCCTTAAATTTATAGCCTACAAAACCCTTACTTGGTGTGTTTGTGGACACTAGTGATGTTGGTTAGGGTTTCTTCCTGGTACTAAGCTGCTCGACGTTGAGGGCGCCGACGGCGCTGTTTCATTTAACCCAGCGACTCAATGTATGTAAACCATATTAAATAAGTTGGACTGCAAGGCTGGCCTGTATGCAGTGTGTTGCGTACCTTCAAATGATAGATCTGAGACTGGGATATTACCCTCCCTATCTCCTGTACGATCTTGCACGAATACGTTGAACAATGCGTTAGCGATAAACCAGCGATCCTAAATAATCCATGCAAGATTGAATTATAATACCACGGTACTGCTGAACAAATTGTCAGAGTGAATAAATAAACCATCTCAATACTTTCCATCGACAAGTCGTTTCCATGAAATAAATTGCAATCTGGTGCTGAACAGGCTAAAGGTGAACTGTAACCACATTACCTGATATTCGTACCGAACGGAATGTTACCGAGCAATCGACAAATTTAAATACAATGAGAACTGGTCGAGCTCCAAAAAGGATAATGTAAGCCCCATTCAAACAAAGTACAACTGGCACTTGGCTATTCGCACAACTTTCAAATTAATGCCATAAAACAAAGACATCTGGGCCGAGTTCCAATTAACGGTCAGAAACAGGAGATGTAGAGTACATAAGGGTAAACACTTGGGAGGGAGAGGCTTGGGTCTGATTCCCCTGTTTGAACTCTGAAAGTCGTCCTGGTTACAAGCAGTTCATTCGAGACTTGATCGTTTTATCCACACTTAGCGCCAAAACATTTTCGAACACCGGACAAGAGACATAGACAGAAAGTTTGGAAGGTCGGTCGATGCGGCTGCCTTTAACTTTTTGTCAGACTGACATGCCGGGCCCATCATGTGAGTGTAACGTGATTCGCCCCTCGCGAGACTAGTCTTTCAGATTGAAGCCGCACACCACGATGTGTATATGAATAGGAATTTCATCGCAGATGCCTGATGGATTGTCCTCCACACACACGTAGTCTTTTATTATTCGTCTGTCCAGATGATTAGATACCACATAACAGTGTTAGGTACAGTGCCTCATCGCCAGATCCTTTGTTGAATATCTGTGCCGTTTCTCTGAGGGTATTCACATACGAGGCACTTTGATAAAATTTCCGTGCTAACCAAGTGTCATCGCATTTTGCCTAGGGATACCGCTAATTTTACTTAGATTATGACCTGAAACAAGTAGTTTCCATCTGATTCTGTCTTCTATGAGCCATTTCTACGGGGACGTTTAAAGTTGTCATGCTTCCCTAAAGACACGAACGCGACCTGTAATAGACATTTATCTTATTTCATCCGTTCTTTGTACGCCACATACCGACAGTTCATAGAAATTTACCGCATTCTGTCATCATGATTAAGGTTAAAGGTATACTGTACAACGGGTATGCTTTGACTTTGCCGAATGTAGACTTGTGACCGCGCGTAGAATTAGTCAGTAATACGCACGTGATTGGCTGGCCACGCCAGCTCTGTAATTTAATCCGCATCGAGCGGGATGATCCCGTACTCATAATGGCTGTTTGAAGATGTATGTATTTAAAAAAGGCCCTCGATACGCGATTGGTCGAATAAGTAGTAATGGGGCGGAGCTAGCATAATTGTATTGCATATTCTATCTTGACGTTTGCCGTAACAGTCACTCTCGTTTAGATCAATGGTTAAAGAAGATGTCCAGATGACTAGACAACGATTTGGTTACAAATTTCCATTACCCTCTTGCCAGCACTGATCAAGACCTTGATTATACCGTCGATCGAGATCGATAGATACCGCCTATTGATTTGGGTAATTTCTCATCGTATAAATCAGTGGTCGGAAATGCTGTGCGTGGTGATGTGCCACAGTCACTGGGATGCCCTCACGCATGCAATTGTTGGTTCTTTTAATTTTTTCCCTTCAAAAACTTAATACTCCCGTTAATTTCGGTAGTCGCTTTTGTGATTACCGCGCTAACTACTATGCTCTTGTTAGAGCTTGTCAGTAGTGCATATTTTGTCACGGCCGGGATTTGGTACGCGTTCCTATTCTAATCAGGGCTAACTCACTTTTCATGCTCTGTCGTTAGTTCAAGCTAGTTGGTCGATGTTACTCACTTAAGAGTAGTTGTGTTCACATGAAGTAACTGCATGGCAATTTGACCTCAGTGGTAACCATTATTTCACTGCTCTCGATGTTGAATTACCATCTGCCAGTTGTCTATCTTATATGCTGAAGCTGGACGTTTATGTATTTATGCGATTTGGTTTCCTCGGTGTTTGTGATCGTTGCATTCACAAGAATATTCTCATCGTGCTTAGTTCTAAGTTGTTCCACGATTCGCACTTCGTATGCCTGCGGTTAAGTCTACCCACTCACTTTCTCATTCATTGCTCTCTGTCACATCTGAGAACACATTTTTGAATTATTGTTCGTTTATGATTAGTTGACAGAAGGAACCATCGCCGACTGCCTCCGTTTTTCCGCCTGCATTTGGCAAGACTGAGTCAAAGGTTTGCCTTGTGCATGTAATGAGTTCTGTGAGCTCTACACAAAATGTTCTCTGGAAACCTTGACCACTGCTGTCGCAGCGTTCACTATTTTTGTCGTTGTACTATTTGGTGGCCGCGGTTAAGCCGAATTCACTACCCTGTTTTCGGTTTGTGGCGCCGAAACATTAATAACAGACATGTTTGTGATGATCAGAATCTTGTCAGTTTGTCCATCTCATATTTACTTTGTGTTGTGTTCCTCACGCTACAGGCTTTGAACAATCTACACTTCCGATTCAAAGACAAAGAACAGCCTTACGACTATGTGATGCAGTCGGCCACTAATCTGTTTGTGAGTGTTCCATATATCAGTTGCGTTCTGTTCACCTTGTTACTTGAAAATCGCTGTGTCCGATCTGTTGCACTTAATCTACTACACTTATTGTAGTCTCGTGTGTATTGGACAGCTTTTTTTCTCGTGCTTACTGTTTCTAAAAGCTCTGTCTAATTTAGCCTTCAAATTTTCACCGGAACACATTGGATTGTCTCTTCATGTGGTGTCAAACCGCGTACTGAAATAATAGGTTATACTAGCTTACCTAGATTGTTGACGGCGTTCACTCACAGAAACCAGTGTGCACTTGTGCATTCACTGATCCTAAAGAGACTCGGTGTGCAGTTGATGATCATTCCATACTCGTTGTACTAACTAACTTAACATAACATACTTGTATCGAGAACCTACACAAGTATGCCAGTTTCGATCATCTAAAATACTTCTTGGATGTGTTCAGAGCTTTGTAGCACGAATAGGTTTATAGTTTCATCAACTTTCAAATATTATAGTTTTGGAAGTCCTTTATATGGTTTCAGTCAACATCTCCAAGTGAGCATATGTGTGTATCGGATTTCACTGGCTTATTGTAACCAAGTCAGCCGGTCAATTATTTTTAGCTTGTCGCATCCCCGAGGTACTAGAGGAACCTCATGATACACCATAGGATGACATCGAGTCACGAGCAAGTGAGGTCTAGACTTCTACTTATAAGCAAACCATTTGTCCAGAACGTGGCACTTTTCCAGTTTTCCAGAGGATGATCTTCTATAGACTTGAGTGTATTAATCTTTAGAGTGTTACAATGCAGCTTTTTGAATCAACATCAAAGTTCACATGTTGTGCACGCTGAATGTGTACGTATATAGAAACTGTTAAAACAATCTCACAGCGAAAAGGCGTTCAACAAGGCAAGTTCTCTGTTGTCCGATTCGTATGTTCTCACTCCGCTTGTCCACTGGTGTCTATGAACCGGAATATCAGTTCTTGACCCTACGAGGTTTCTCTCAAACCCCCCTGGGCACATCTGCCTTTTCTGTCGTGGACATTTGCTCATCATTTCCCGCCCGTTGGGCTGACTTCTGTACAATGACTCGTTCGATCTCCTCTATTATCCGTGATGTATGCGACGTGGGATTTGACTATACACCACAACCACGTTGCGATATTCCACTGGATGTTGAAATCCTCGATTCTTCGACTTGATTACTCATCACAGTTTGTTCGATTGGCTACACAGACCCAGTAATTTTCTATACTTCATTAACAAGATTCTAATGTCAGTGGCTAACGATCGCAACCTCCCGTGTTTATTTCCACAGATTTATTTGTGACTGAAATCTCTGCGATAAATGATGAATAAATACTCCCAACTTCTCTTTCCAAAGCTTTTAACATCACTATGTTATTATCTGTTCATTTGTATACCACTGTACTTGTCAGCTGTCTATTGTTAGCACATTTTAGTAAAGTGACTGAAATTGTATAACAAATGCAAATAGTAGCAACCCCTTTCCTGCCGATTGATTGTTACGTTTGACGATTGAGTTATCCCGTGACAGCTATTTAGTTGGAAATTGTACTTAAGGTAATTGGGTTTTTTCCTTACCCTTTCACAAGCGTTACTCTCCCGGTGATGTGCTGGTAGGACCTTATCTTCTGACCTATTTTGAACCTGTCTATATCAAAGAGATTTTGGGTTGTCTTCATCCAGATAATTGTCGGTAAGTTTGATTTACGAGTGAGTTCAAAACACTGGTTTAGATTTTTGAACTACGATTTCAGGATGTTTTTATCCACAGTTTAGTGTGGCTTGCTAGATACAGCCCCTAAACTTCTGATCTCACCTTTTGTCTGGGTTTGATCAATTTGGGACCTATTTATCTTAAGATCCCTTTCTAACCACTGTATTTAAGGTTGAACATGCTTTTATTTGCCCTCTAGGTGATTACTGATCATATCAGGTGGTTTTTCTCTTCTAGAACTGAACAAAATTTTAAAAAAATTTGGTCTCGAGCATCCCTGCCAGTATACGACCCAGTTCGAATTCCTTTTTTGCTTCATGGTGCTTCTTGCGTGACATTTTCTCGTTGTATCCAGCTCAGAACTGACAAGTTAGATAGAATCCACCAACTGGTTGATGTTGTTTCATGTACTCTAGCAAGCTACTGATGTGTTGTCGAACCGTTTTCGTTTATCAGCGTATTTTGTTTACTTTTTTTGTGCTTCTTCGTACTTTCAGTATGTTTCTTGTCAGTCGAACTTACGAGCCTCATTGCACGGATCTTGAACGGTGGTATAATACTCGATTCCTATGCATGGATATACCAGAGTCAACTTTGCAGGCAAGTTAGTTACGTTTTACTGCACTACACTATATGTTGCACGTTTCATTTGACAAGTTTCACGAGTGATAGCAGTACGCCCTTACCGGAGGGCTAACTAGCACATCGTATTGAGCGCACAGCTTTCTATCTCCATCGCCTGTTTAGTCCATGTGGGTCCGCAGACCATATCTTCTGTTTTATTTTCGGACATATTTCTGTTTAGAAGTAAGAACATGTGACATCAAACCCTATCTCTTCTTTGGCTTAAAGGGTGAACGTTTACTTTATTTGTCAGCATTTTGTTGATTTGTGTTATGCCGTTTTCATCATAGATGTCTTGTTGTCTGAACTGTAATACATTCATACTTTGTCTCAAAGGTGCGATATGCCAAGCCCCTTCATTTGCTTCCATGTTTCTTTGGTTTTTAAGCCGTGATAACACACTTCTCCACAGAAACGGCCCTTCCTGGAACAACAGAAATAACGATTTCCGCTTATTTTTTCATCACAGAGTAGAAGCGAGTATCACTAGAATGTTTCTTGTTTTTTCATCTAACTGTGTTGATGGTAACCTTTCTGGGACAGTCGCGTTCGCACATCCCCACAATGATTGTATGCGAGCTCGCTTTTGTGCAAGCCGCACATACGATTCGTTACCCTCCAGCGTCCTAGAAGAGTTGTGATTTCGTTGATTTTTACGCTTCCACACGGTACCTCTTTCACACTGCAGTCACGTTTGCGATTTTTATTGCACTGCTTGCGTATCCATTAGCCAATCTAGTCGTCTGGTTTGGCTTGCCTATCTGTTTTACATTGTCCGATGAAGAGCCCCCTTCCATCTGCGTGCCCCTCGTCGCAGCTTGCTGCCGTCACACGCCTTCACCTAATAACATCTATCACCTACTTGTGTGTCACTGTGCTTTTGTGATAAATCACAACTCATTGCGCACGTATGTATGCTTTGTGACCTTCACCTCCTAGCTTTCGAGCCTCGGTTTCCGTAACTTGGCTCCACACTGGACGTATACTTTTGTGTTTGTTCAAGTGAGCCGAGTTTAAGATCATTATCTCACTGGACCCCCGCAGCAGTACATTATGTTGAATGGCAAGGATATCTTATATGCCTCGGGTTGATAAATCAGAATGACGGTTCGTCATTTCCAAAAGACTATCTACTGTAACAGTTTGTAGGTTCTAGAAAATAATGTTCTCACCACATTATCTGTATATCGAACTTGAACGAACTTTTCGAATTGCATTTACTCATCGGTTCACGTGTTCTTGCGATTGGTCGACCTCGATATTTAACCGTCACTGCAACGAAAGAGTTTCAGGTCAAGTAAAGCGATGTATTCACTTTGTTCTGGTTGGAATTGAGGCATGTGCCTGATTGCAGGCGGTTGAAATATGGCTTGAATTGTGTCCTTTCTTCCCGTTGCCTCTTATCATAAAAATTTGTCACCTACATAACGTCGATAGATGCTCATATTTTCAGCCTTAAGCTATGACTGTTGTTCCCCATAACACAACAATGTCAACCGGAGTAGACTCAAATGGAGCTACTTATGGAAATGACAACAGTTTGTCTATATCCTTCCGTAAAACAGAATTCCATATTTAAGGTTTGAAGTACTAACAGCCGTTCCAACACACGAGAGAATTGCGAGTTGCATTTGTTTCCCAACCATTTTACAAATTATATTAATAGTCTGTGTTAGCGGCACATCGGCGAACAGAGACTGGAATTTCATCGTGACCACGTGTTTTTAGCTCAGATGAGACAATTCGAAATTACCATTACTATATGGGTGGAGCTACATTCAGCAGTCCACCCACTCCTTCGGCCAGTTTATGTTGAGGTGCGAATCATTCTTACCTGCATGCTGTCTTCATGCATTTTCGACACATGCGAGGGGTCTTTGTGCCTCTCGAGTTATAGGATTTCACTGTCGCCTTGTGCGTCAACATATTTTCAAACAAAACTTGTATTTCTTCAGGTATCCTTTCAATTTGAGCCATATTGTCAGGACCAGGAATTGATACACAGTTTACTGGAATAGAAAGAATGCTATATACTTTTTGCCTGTGTCTAGTTGTATCTATCAGCACGATACCGGCACCTTTATCTGGATGGATGCAATCATAGCGGTTTGGTTTCTCAATTGTTTGAACTCAATGTTTCTGAATTATTGCTTGAAATTAACTAATGTGGCTTTAAGTCGGCTTGAAACACCCTTTTTAGGCATTAGCTTTATCAACTGTTCATGAAACAGCCCGATATTGCCACTGCTTGCTTGCGAGATAAAAAAAATGACAGAGATCGATCAGTTCGTGTGAACTATGCGCTCAAATAACGACTTCTCGACGCAGTTTTCTACTATGGTGTACGAAGTACATATTAATCGATCCCACAAGTTATGCGTGGGCAGAACTAAAGGGAGAATGATTAACCTAGTTGCTCAAAGAAGTGAGTTTTTGTTGGACAGTAGACTACCCAGCACGTATATGACGACCTGACTAGAACTAACAGTTTAAGATAGGTTTGGAGAAGTGCATGAGTTGAACAGGAACAATCAGGCAGGACGTGCGCTGCCAACTATTGTCAACGTACGACCTTATCTTTCCGTGGAGTGGAAATATTTCTCAATGGATTCCATTCGAAACTGGAAAGTCTGACAAGAAATGTAAGTGATTGATCACCAAGACTGCCTTTAACTTCCACTAGGATAGCACCTTTAACCGATGACACTCACTTACAGTTACTCAATCCTCATGAGGTCAGACCTTTGGATAGCGGCCGTCCGCTGCGGCGAGTGTGTGTGTGTGTACTGCAACACTTTGCGGCCGTGAACGTAAGCGCGCACTACGCGAGGGAATCATCGGTACCATAGGTCGTGGTGACATATATGGCGTTGCGATGTGTGCGGCCGCGAATGAGCTGGCCGCCTTGGATTAGTAGGTCACCAGCGTACTCGGCGAATAGACGACGAGTACGTTAAGCTCAGGTAAGTCATATCAATATGTCCGTCCTATTTCTGTTAATGATTCCATCGACCAAGACCATGGTCATTTGGCAATTAATTCACTCCTCTTCTTATAAACTTGAATGTTTGTTGTCTTCTGCCTGTTGTTTTCTTCAGTTTTGTTGGTGTATTCAATGAGGAATGGTTTGCCTGTTCTTTTCGTAGTCCACTCTGAATTTTGTTTTTCATCCTCATCCTCTATGAAGTGCACTACCATTCACCGGTATACTGAAATGCTTCTTGTATTACATTTGACATCTTTCTTCTCAGTTTAGATCTTGTCATTGCAACCCCTCTGTTCAGTTTCCGAGAGATAAGGGTTTCCTTTTCCTGCTAGCCATTCAATTGGCTAAGCAGGATTCGCTGGCTGTACACAAAAGCTTCACTCACACATCTACTGGTCTTTTTCCTTCGGGTTTACACCGGATACGTGGTGTGTGAGTTGAACTGCAATTGGTGCGGTGCAAGCCACTTGGGGTGATGGTTTGAAACGCAGGCCACCTTTGGCTTCGCTAACTGTGACAGGCTAATCCGTTTCGGATGCCACCAACCATGTACTGCAACGCGGATGCCTGACCGCCCATCCTCCACGCACGCAGTCCTCCACCATAATGACGCAAAATAAACATCGATTATTCAGTCCATGTGATAAGACTCTGTATAACAATGTTACTACAGCACCCAATCTATCATTGATTTTCTGTGCCTTCGTCAGGGACTTACGCACACGGGACACCTAAATGGATTCCCCGTGTTACTTAAGTATCGTCTCAATGTTCTCGAAGACCCGAAAAACCACCGAGTTCACCCAAAATATGATCTGAAGCAAATATTTTCGATCTGGTTAACTTCTGTATGCTCCATTCCTCGTCAGTTGTGGTTATTTTGGTTGAGTTAGTTCTACGAGTACGTTTACAATTGTTTTTCACGAGCCTAAATGTTTTCTTTCAACTTTCGATACATTTTCAATCCAGTTTCCTCTTTTCCGCACGCCACATCCCAACGACTTGTTCAGCTTGATTGCATTTTGTCATTACCGTTGGTGGACAAACCTGGAACGGTATTCATGAGGGCTGTGATCTTGTTGAGTGTAAATTGTGTAGAATGACAGAATGCGACAGCATATATGGTTTGATGCGTTTGTAATGTGCTGATCACGCCCATCTAATTGAACGTTAAGGGTGATCTCAGTGGTCTAACACTTACAATTTTTACTCTTGTTTGGTGTATGGCTTTTTCGGCTAGTCGCTATGTCGTGCGACTGATGTGTCCTGTTCCATAGGAGAAAAGGAAGTGAATCACACAATATGGGGTAGCATGAGCGGTCACTGTATCTTTCAACTGGGACGCAATTAAATTGAATACATCATTTAACTGCAAAATAAATATTGCTAAGTGGTACGCTAAGTCTGTGTTTCAGTAAAACTGTCACCTTTGAAAGGCAATGTTATATAGGTGCACCTTTTATCTACAATAGACGGTTTGGTTAATTTTGGGCCAGTCACCATGGGTCTGCAAACAAGCTATTCCAGCCGGCCACTCTCAACAGGTATGCTAAATATGAGTTGTCATTCCTCTTCTGGAATGCCACGAGACCAAACCCTCGAGGTTCTGCTGATCAGACATGAAAACAAACTTATTTTCTACCTTGGTGGTACAAAACTGTAGAAATTCATGTCATCTTGTTCAGACGTATTTATGGTATGTACTCCGTTTGCCGTCATGTTGGAGTGGCTGAACAGAAAAACGTTCAGAAATACGATACTTCTAGCGCCTCAGACTACGCATGCTGAAACGGATATTCTTCTAAGTTGAGTTAAACAACTCCAGTACTTCCCTTTGGGCTTGCTGCTTCTTCTGCTTTGCGTGTAATATCGTCTGCATATCGCCGTTCAGCAATATGTGATTTAACCTGTGGCTGTCAGATCACTTTCAGGCATTGCCTGTTTATCATGATTAAACTGGCTATAGCTGCACGGCTTAAGCGAACTAAGAAATTCACCGTACCAAAAACACTTAGTGGATTTCATATGTGCGTCATGTAATATGTGGAAACAGATGCAACTGTTCGGTTTTTGGAATAATGTATTGAATTCCAGAAGCCATATTGGATGCCACCTCGACGAATCTGCACCAGCATAACGAGTTTTCCTTATAACGTCAAGCCCTGAAATAGAGAGGGTAGAACAAGGAGTTTTTAAACATTACAGGAGCATGCTGTGATGATGCTGAAAGAATTGACGCATTTAATATGCGTTACTGATGAGTGGTCGGGAATTTGGTTGATTCCAAGCTGAACATCACCCACAACTGATCGCACCTATCGCATTCCCATAGACTTTCCAGTCGACCCTTTTCGAAAAGAAGCTCTATACTCGAGCTTCGCTTTCATTAGAGCTTGTAAGCAGTGCATATTCTTGATAATTCGGTCGTACCTGATATGACATCAGTGGTGCAGTGGTTAATACGGTTGCTTCATGAAAGCGTCGTCGGAGTTCTAGTCCAGGCAGTGGCAAGGATATGCACTACTGACGAGCTTTAATGAGAACTAAACTCGAGCTTCTTTTCGAAAGAGGCTGACTGAAAAATCTATGAGAATGTGACAGCTGCGATCACTTGTGGGTGATGTTCAGTCTATACGCAGTTTGTATAAAATTTGCTAGTTTTACGTTGGCGACTGGTGAGAGTAAATCGAAATGTTAACATCTCACGATATGTCTTCTCTCTGTTTTGACTATATGTATTTAGTTTGTTTTCCAAAACGCCTTAGTTTTTCGTACATCTTTGAATAAGAACTACGGCCCATATTTCGACAAACAAATTTGTGAACATTCTATTGATGTCTGTCTCAACTTTGTAAGACTTTAATTTGTAGTAAGAAAATATCGACTGAACCAGACTGACTACGTGCATGTTCCTTGACATATTAAAAACCATGACCGCTTCTGTTTCGCCTTCACTCCAACAGCGTTGGAGAGAAATTGAATGTGATATTGGAATGACATTACCTGCGGCCAACAAATATATAGCAACAGAGTTCAACATTCATCCGAGACCGAAGGATTTTTCCACCGTTGCCCCAGAATTGTTAGTCTCCACTGAACTGTCTCGTCTGTGGTTTCTCCCGGATCATCAGTTTGGATTTCCCAAGGCCTTTGTTACATTTCATATTATCAGGTCAG
>LUCH01005419.1:30812-42059 GCA_013368495.1 Paragonimus heterotremus | reverse complement strand
CCATCGAGTGATATATGTGCGCAATTGCTGTCATTAAGTGGGAAACCCCAGTCGTCCGACTAACGCTTAATCGCGTCAAGATCAATCTGTAGTGCGCTAGGATCAGTGGCATCCCAGATAATTAGGTGATCAGCATATAGGAGGGCGTTGCTGGAAATATTATCCGGGAGGCCGGTGGTGTGGATCAGAATTAAGGAAAAAAGATGGTTTGATAAAAAGTGATTTAGTATGGCACGCTTTAATAAGCGCTCCATTATCTTACACGGAATACTAGACAGGCTGACTGGCTGATCGAGCTGATTGGGTGCTTGAGCGGCATTCCTAACGGTAGTAGCTAAAACGTTGTTATCCTAGTGAATATAGCCTACAATGGTAGAGATAGCGCGAATTCATTATTCAGCTACGAGTAAAACTGCGATACCCACGCAAACACACCAACTTTGATGCTAGTGGTTTGTAGTAAATTTACATTCACACGATAAGTTGAACCGGCACGGTGGTACTGGCAAGGCAACTATTGCGTCGCAGGAGGTTTAGAATTTTGGGGAGGTCGAAGGTTATTTCACTACGTCAGCGCCTCTTTCAAATTTCAAATTTCAAATCCAGCACTTGATGGAGGCCTGAGTCCGTTGACGTCCTGATGCTTGACTGGTATGGTCCGGAGGTTGACCAGATTGCGTTTTCTGTCAATGCGGATGCTTTCGGTGGTGGTCTGTGTGGGGGGGGGGTAAAAGGAACAGATAACAAATCCAGGTTGCCCTGCAAGGCAAAAACAAATAATTTTTCTATTAGTACAAATTGGGAAAAAGGTTGTTCCAACATTTGTCTAGCTCCGTTTTGAATACATCTACGCTGGAAGCCTTCACGATCATTGCAGGTAATTTGTTCCACGAATTGACTATCCGGTTAGTGAAAAGGTTAAACCTAACTGCCAATCGTGATCTTGTCCTCTTTTCTCTGTACTGACGTCTCACAAACAAACATTCCAGGCGACCTGTGCCTGTGTGGTGGGTAATTCTGTACACTTCAATAGGGTATCCTCTTACCCGCCGATGTTCTAACGAGAATAAGTTCAACAAGCTTAGTCGGTTTTGGTAACTTAGACCCTTCATACCCCATACCATACGTGTGGCGAGCTTTTGTACTTTTTCGAGGACAGCTATGTCCTTTTTTAGATACGGTGGCCACGCCTGGGCACAATATCCCAGGTGGGGTCGAACTATGTAGTGGAATGAATACTGCTGGACGTCGGTTGGCGATCGCAGATTTTAGTCGGTACAATACTCTACGTGCTTTTGTCGCGGCTGCACCACACTGGGCAGTTGGAGCAACCGTGCTAGTGACCTGGATACCTAAGTCTCTCGTTTGTTGTTTTGTTGTAAGTTCGACTGTCCGTTCATGTGCATCCCTTGTATACCTAAGGGTCGACTGAGTAGCGTTAGCAAGGTTATGGCTTTTGGGAACACTCAGTGGTAAATCCCACTTTGATGTCCGTTCACAGATCTTCAGAATGTCCTCCTGCAGGATGCCCGAGTCCAACGCATTTCCCACCAGATTTATGTCATCTGCATACAGGTAACATGGATTGACCAGGTTGTCGGTCAAGTCATTTATGTATACCAGAAAGCGTAGAGGGGTGAGGATCGACTCTTGAGGTACTCCGCTTAACGGGGAACCCTAGTCTGACATTACTTCTCTTACACTCATCCTGCACGACCTTCCAACTGGGAACGTCCTTATTCACCTGCAGATTCTAGAGGAAATTCCAGCTTCTCGTGGCCTCCGGCCCAAGGGCCTGTGGTTGACAGAGTCCAAGGCTTTCTGGAAATCTAGGTAGCACACCTCGACCTCTTTCCCTTTGTCCAGCCTCTCCGTGACAGTGTCCAAGAAAATCAGCTGATTGGTGAGACAAGATCTACCTTTAAGAAAGCCATGTTGAGGTGATTTGGAGAATTTCTGCTCGCACAGAAATCGACAGATCCTCTCACGTAATATGCGTTCGAAAATTTTGCTGACGACACTAATCAGGCTTATTGGTCTGTAATTTCCGACCTCTGAACGGTCACCATCTTTGAAGGTGGGAATTATAGTGGTTTGTTTTTAGTCCCTCACAACCACCCCTGTTTCCAAGGTGAGATTGAACAGCTGGGTGACAGGCGACGCCAGCAGTTCTGTCAGAGGTTTCAGGATAGCCGGGTGGATATGGTCGGATTCTGCAGACTGTGTACTGTTTAATTGGAATGTTGCTCGCTGAAATTCTTGGAGCGCAATATCCTGATCCACCATGGCGACACCCAAAGCGTTAGGGTGAGGCTCAGGTGCTCCAGTGTCTGAGCGAAAAACACTTTGAAATTGTGCCATGAATGCGTCCGCTATACCCTTGTCAGTCGTTATAATCTCTTCGTTATAAGAGAGTGAGGTCCCAAATTCCTTTCTTAGAGAGGACCTGGACTGACCATAACCGTAAAACCTCTTAGGGTTCTTCCTATTGTCTCCTGCTAGGTCAAGCTCATAGACGAGACGATAATGTTTCGCTATCTTAATTGCTTCGTTTCTAATTTTTTTGTATATCATGAAGGTTTGAAATCCCTTTTGCTGAATATAAGTCTTCCAGGCCATATACTTGCGTTGGAAAGCTCTCTAGACTCTGGGGCGAACTCATAGCTTCCGACTCCCTCCCCCGACTTGTTTCTGAGGGACGCTCCTATCTGCAAGGGCCCGGAGGTTGTCAACGTAGTTTGTCCACAAACTATCGACGTCCTCTACAGAAACTCTTGCGTTCCAGGTCATTTTATCAGCTTTTAACATCAGTTTATTTTGGTGGGTTCGGTAAAAGTTGCGCTTTGTGTGCTTGTTTTACCAATAGGGAACACTGAAACGAGAAATATATCCTCACATGATCGCTCTTTCCGAGTGGTCCAACAGCCAACACGTTAACGATGTCAGTGCTATGGCGAGTTGTGATTAAATCTAGTGTTGAGGCTATCTGACTAGGTCGAGATCATTCGGCCACTCTAACATGTTGTGTTAGTGTGAAATTGTTGACTATGTTGAGCAATTTGTGTTCAATACCTCTACCACTGACAGAGCCCAATCGCCAGTTGACTTTAGAAGCATTAAAATCCTCCAAAACGAGAATGCGATAGCCTGATTGTCAAACCGACTGGAGTGACTTCAGCACTGCTTCGTCTTCTTCTGGTTGCGCACCCGGACTCCGGTACACCCCAAAGACTATCTATGGGGGTTGATATGGAGAAGGCTGACGGCGGTTTGAATGCTCACGCCTTATAGAGCTTTTGATCAACAATAGGCAGCCGCCTCCAGCGGCATTGCCACGATCACTGCGATACCGCTGGAACCCACGCACCCAATCACCAAAATCTATTTCATCTTTGGACCATGTTTCTGTGAGCAAGCAAATATCTACGGAGTGAATTGCTGTTTGCAGCTCGTCTCTCTTATTAAGCAGGCTGCATACATTGACCAGCATACATTTCAGCTCCGGCGATCTTACCTGCCTGATCCGTAGTTTGATGGCATCTGATCCCTCGGAGGTTTCCTCCAAGGAATAAGTTCGTTTTATTTTGGATATGGTCCGGACCGATGTAAACCATTCTTATCATCGGTGGTTGGTTTTCCTAAACTGTTGCATTGTCGTCTGGCTTCCTTGAAGCTGTGAATTCCTTCCCGGACCTAGCTTGTGCCGAGACCCTCGCTTTTGATTCCTGGTGCAGACGACATCGCCACATATGGGTCAGATTTGTGGCGCATGGTTGTATCTCCTGCAACATTTATCCCTGGCATTCTCTCAGCTATCGTGTCCGCTTTAGTTAGTACCAGATCTCCAATGTTGACGCCTTGAAATTCTACTAGGAGCGGTTTGGAGCGGTTTATTTTTGTATTAGGTACAGTCCACTTACGGAGACTGTGCGTTCGGCGCTATTTCGTCGATGCGGGTAGCTCAGCGTTTCGCAGAACGCTTAGAATTAGTTGTCTTTCCGAAGATCTCTTATGTTTAGGATCCTGGATGACTGGTTAAGGGGCGTGAATGGTTATGTTCCTTTCCCTTTTCAGGGTATCCTCATAGGAACTTTGCAACCGTCTAATTGTACTAACATGCTTTTGTAGAGTGGCCGTAACGTTACCCGGATGGCCCTCGTGTTGAACTATCCGTGTAAGCACCGCACTGACATTTGTCGGGCATAGGTGCACGCGATCGCTTGGGGGCATCCTGTAATCTTCCTTCATATGCTCTTTGGGCGTCAAACTTGCTGCCTTCCAAGATCTGGAAGCCTTACTTCTAGTTGCTTTGTGGGACATCCGGGTAGTCTCATTAACCTTTTGGAGATTGTGGGACACCAAAATGTGGTTCTGAGGGCGTATCAGCGTCGACGTAAGTGGAGTTGAGCGCACAAGTGAGCTACCTCCCAGTGTGGGGCCTACGGTCTGCTTGCAATGGGCCGTCGGCGTGCGCACGCCATTTCTCGAGGTTTTGATTTGTTTAGTCACTTTTCTTACAAGCAAAGAGTTCCGGGGTTGGTTGGCGGTTTGGTTTTGGAAACGGGTACCGGAATACGAGCTGTGTGGAGCACCCACACCGGAGTCCGATCTGTCTGAAAGACCAAGCCACGTTCTCCCTCTGGTGCTGTATTGTACTCAGACCCAGCACAGGCCAGAATATTCGCCGTGCAGTTTGCAGAGTTCTGTGCTTATGAATGCACACGATTGATGACACCATCTATCGCATATGTCACACTGAATTCCGGCTACTACCTTTTTGCCACACTGCCTGTTAAGGCAGGGATAAGAGACTCGGGGCATAATTGTCTGGCTTAGATAACTTAATTTATGACCAATAAATGAAAATCAACTACCAACCAACGGTAATTCGCTTTTAATCTGCTCACACGCTTTAATAGCCAAACCCGAGAAATTTACAAGCAGATGATAGCAAAACTGAAGGAGCAACTTATCTTCCAATTTGAATCGCGCGCGACTTAAGGATGACTAGTACAGGATTCCTTCTACCTATGAATTTTTAACCTTGGGCAACAGCCGCTGTCTTGCTGGACAGCCGCGCGCGAGCCACCCAACCTGAAAACGCCTCCTGATGACGTGGCAGAGGGTGTGACTTCCTCACTGCGCAGAAACAGAATTCTACGGCGTTCAAGGTTTTCTCCTTGAGCCCAGCAACTGTTACTGTGCGTCTCGTTAGACCAATAATTGAAGAAAGATGAAGTATCTGAACTTTAGAGAAAAAGGCAGATACCCACCGTAACGCCTGTCCTGCAGCGCCTGAGGATATGTACGGTTAAACAGGTATCTTCTGTACAAAACGAGCCAAGGACTCATATCTACGAGAAACTGTTTGTTGCCGTTCGGAAAAGCATGAAATGCACATATTGAATTGCCAACTGTGTAGCAAATGTGAAATGGAAAGGGGGGAACTACCTGAGCTAACGCGCGGGAAAGTTGACGCGCCTCTCTGAACGAGTTGTAATCTGAGGAGAGGGTTCATCGGGGGTAGATGCGGGAAGCAATGCTGGGGCTATGTCGGAGGTTGAAGTAGGTGGAGACGGCTCGAAGGGTGCTTATGTTGTCACACTAGGGGGTGAGTCGGTAAAAGCAGGTTTAAGACGATCAACGGAGACTGTGAGGTGTTGACGGAAACTGTCGATCACATAAGTTTTTGCCAACCGTTTGGTGACACGAGAAGGTCCTTTTTACGGTTGCTGCAGCGGTTTCTTGACAGAGTCTGTTCGCAGAACCACGAACTCACAAGTTCTCCAGAAACATAAGACGAGGATTGTTGAATACGTGTAGCACTCGCTTGTAGTGACCGCATGTAATTGGCTGGTCGGTTGGCATAGTCTTGAGTGTCGACAGCGGCTTTGCTTGACGGTTGGAAGAAATCAGCCAGAAGGCTTAAAGGACGACCATAGACGGGTGACGCTGGGGTCGTACTGTCATCCATGACACAATTGCCAATGCCAGGTAGAACTAGATGTAATGCTTCCGTTCAATCCATCCGCTCGTGAGCACATAATGAAGCTTTGAGCTGACAATGGAAACGCTCTACGAGTCCACTCGTTTGCGGGTGGTAGGCTGTGGTGCGTGCTCGATGCACGCCTAACAGCTTGGTCAGTTGTGCAAATGAAGCTGATTTAAACTGCGTACCGCGATCAGTTGTGATAATCGACGGACAACCGTAACGTGCGATCCAATGCTCAACGAAAGCGCGAGCGACAGATATTGTTGGTGGGTCTGCCAACGCTATGGTTTCTGGCCAGCGAGTGAACCGGTCGATACACGTGAGATGGTAGATGAAGCCTCGAGAAGGTGGAAGTGGTCCGATGAGTTCCAGGTGAACGTGTTCAAAACGATCGTCGGGAGTTGGAATAGATTCGAGCGGGCTGTTCGTGTGTCGGTTGACGGTTGAACGTTGACATACAGGGCAGCAACGGGTCCAATGTCGTACGTCTCGATTCGTGTCAAGCCAGACGAAACGATTCGCAATCGGTCTTAGTTATGTGCGTATCCCTGAATGTGACAGGTTATGCAACGCTTCAGAAGCTGCTCTTCGTAGCAAATGTGGCGCGAGTGGCCCGGGGTATCTCAGCTTAATGTCACACATAATGGTACCAGGCGAATATTTCAATGGAACTGTGACAACTCGTAAGTTCGTGAGTTTTAGGCCATCCATAAACATGCAATCGAGCTGTTGTCGTGCCGCTTTATTGCGATATGAGATCAAGTCGTTGGCTGTAGACACGCTGTGCATTCGTGACAGAGTATCTGCGGCGACGTTTGCGGCTCCGGGAACATGGCGGACGTCCGTAGGAAACTGGGATATGTCGCCCAGCTGTCTAGTTTCTATGAGTAAATGTCAATCGGAGTAAATCCGAACGACGTTCAAGAGAGGTTCATAATCCTTGAAAATGATGAAATCACGGTCCTCGGGTACGTGGCGAAAATGGTGCGCAGCATTGTACACAGCTAAAAAATCACGGCCGAAGTGCTGTATCGCATTTAGATATCGCTGAGACGTTGAGAAAAGAATGCAATCGCTTTCCAAGTCTCGCGAACTACTTGCTGTAGGACTGCACCTATGGCTGTGTCCGATGCATCTACGGCGATGCTGATTGGTGCGTCCGATTGTTGGTTATGCAACATGACTGCGGAGGTGAGTGCCTCCTTTAGGGTGTCGAAAGCGGTAGTGACTTCGGGGGTTAAGTGTAAAGTACGTTTATTGCCCCGGAGTAGATCAGTCAGAGGTTGCATAGGCTTGACGATAGCAATTCACGAGTGCATTGAAGCGGCGGAGCTTGGGACTTGTGTCGGGAAGCTGGCACGATTAAATAGCCTCGACCATAGAATCGAGCGGTTTAGTCCCTTCCGCCGAGATGGTGTGGCCTAAAAAAATCCAACGAGGCTTGACCGAGTTCGGACTTAGCTCCGTTGACGGTAATGCCATATGGTGCTAGACGTTGTAGTAACGACAATAGATGGATGATGTGCTCTTCCGGGGGAAGAGCTAGCCACGAGAATGTCGTCTACATATGCATAAACGAAGTCCAGTCCACGGGTGACTTCATTAATCAGACGTTGGAACGTCTGCTCAGCGTTACGAAGACCGGAGGGCATGCGCACAAATTCGAACAAATCGAATGGAGTGGTAATAGCTGTTTTGGGTATATCTTCCTGTGCTACCGGTATCTGGTAGTAGGCGCGAACAAGGTCGATCTTGCTGAAGATTGTTTTACCCGCAAGGCTGGCAGTTAGATCGTGGATATGTGGCACAGGGCACCTATCTGGAACAATGGCATCGTTCGATCTACGATAATCTCCGCAAGGACGCCAATCGCCTTCTGTCTTCTTTGGCACCATGTGCAGATGATATGCCTATGGGCTGTCGAACGGGCGGATTATACCCATAAACAACACGTACTGAAGCTCCGTAAGAGCAACGCGCATTTTGTCTGGTGCCAGTCGTCGCGGTCGCTGAAAAACTGGGGCGCCTTTCGTTTTGATGTAGTGTGCCACGTCCGTAACGACGGCGGTTAGCTCATCAGATGGACGGGTCAGCTCCGGGAATTCACACAATACCGCTCGGTATCTATCATCACCGCTTGGTTCCGCAAGCACTGGGCTGAGGACATTCGTCGTGGAAGTGGCCCATATGGTGGCTATACTCGTTAGATCACCTAGGAGATTGTGATGGCCTGCGTCGACAACTAACCCAAAATGCTTCAAAAATTTCATGCCCAAAATAGCGTCTGGTACATTCGCCATGATGAACACACAACTTAAAGCACGCCGTAGGCCTACATCTAACGTAAGGGAGCGTGTGCCAAAAGTGCGTATTGGGGTTCCATTGGCGGCCTGTGGCTTGATGGGCGTCGAACGAGGCGTATCCTCTTTTCTAGGCGGTATGACACTGATTCGAACGCTGGTGTCAACTAGAAAACGCAACCTTGAATTTCTATCATGTATAAAATATAGGCGATCAGGCGTAGGACTACCAGCGACAGTCACCGCCATCACTTGCTGGCACTTGCATTTCCCGAGACGGTTGAGAAGGTGCGCGGCTTAATGTATTTCCGTGCTTTGGTCCCGAATCTATGGTGATGCCATCAGTATCCAGTTCTTGAACGCGACCTGGAAGGGCTACACCATCTAGAAGCATGGCAAGAGCTAGACACATTAAGAACTTGGATTCCTAGACAGTCCTCTCACTTTTGCTGCTAACTTGGCGGTTATGCTTTCTGTGTGGGTCACTACTTGATAAATTCTAATGGGAAGATGTTCGGTGACAAAATCGGCCGATTTAACCAAATCAACCAAGGAACTCGTCGACATGAATGGAGAGACAATTGCCTGCACAAAGTTGGGCAGTTACTGCATCCAGAGGTAACGCATGAGTTTGTCACCAATCTTATGTTTCTGTCCCATCTGCCTTAACTGCCGAAGCAGGTGAGACGGAATAAGGTATCCTATTTGCAAATCGATAAGAACC
The DNA here is from genome assembly GCA_013368495.1 of Paragonimus heterotremus. NCBI lineage: Eukaryota > Metazoa > Platyhelminthes > Trematoda > Plagiorchiida > Troglotrematidae > Paragonimus > Paragonimus heterotremus. The sequence continues at coordinate 33,043 of LUCH01005419.1, read as the reverse complement.
TGCTTAAGTCGTTATTCCTCTGATACGACGACACGTCCTAAGAGTACGCTCTTGAGTGCATCGTAAGGGCTGGTCTCAAGTGGTCCGATCACTAAGTCTCTCATATAGGGCGCGACTGACATTGGCAATGCGGTACGCAAGTATGTGAACTTGACAGACTGGCTAGTGATGCGGGCTGACTGGAATTATAGCTCTAGCTGCGCTAGCCAGTATTCCGGGTCTTCCGGAACATAGTCAGGAACACGAAAACTCAGGGCGTTTTCCCTCGCATCTGCTTCGGCGAGTTTCGATTTGGGGACTGAAATATCTGACTGCATCATTCAAATACACACGGAGGATTATAAACAAATATGAGCGCTTAGAAACTAGTGGAACGAGAACACGAAATTTACTACTATATATAAATGTATAAAAGTATGCAAATACGGGAAAAAGCTGACCATGCTGTATATAAAAGGTTGCAATATATACTAGGAAGCAGGAAGAATATTTATTGGAACGGGCTCGCCAGTATCACGGTGCTAGTTCTGAGGTTCATACACACAAGGTTTCCTTAGCCTTATATTAACGCGGAACGGAAGTCGCAGCGAGAAGACGGTGAATCTGCAAATACACTTTGTTTATTTACTCGCCGTTCACAAGCGGACTTCAACGCAACGATTACGGACATTAGGGAGCTGGACGTGAGAGAACTTTGAGCACAACCTCACGGCAGCCGCCAGAGGGGACGAATGTCAACGGAAACAACAGCCGACCTTCAGAATTCAATAGAGCGCCACACTCAGTGAGCGGCTTTTCCAACAGTAGTAGCTAAAACGTTGTTAGCCTAGTGAATATAGCCTACAATGGTGAAGATGGCGCGAATTCGTTATACAGCTACGAGTGAATCTGCGATACCTACGCGAACACACCAACTTTGATGCTAGTGGTTTGTAATAAATTTACGTTCACACGATAAGGTGAACCGGCACGGTGGTATTGGCAAGGCAACACTTACGTCGGAGGGGGTTTAGAATTTTAGGGACGCCAATGGTGATCTCATTACATGTTCGAAAGAAACCTAACCTAAAAGACATTGCGACCATCCACGATATTCTCAGTCCATTGGAGGACCGGGCATCAGTATTGGTTCTGCTCATACGCCGTTCCGATAAAGTCCATTCATTCGGGATGCCTGAAGCATCATGCATTAGGTTGCGATAGAAGGGAAGCAGCTGTTTGAGGATTCAACGACGACGGTGGGTTGCATAGTGGCATCTAATGACATGAGTGGATGAATCTCGGGGTCTTAACTACGAGTATTCAGAAAACGCTAGATCGCACTTGAAGTGGACCCGGCAGTTGTGAATGCCACAGATCGTGGATTTGCTGCAAGACCCTAATAATTTTAAAAGTAGTCCACAAAAGTCAGAATTTAGGTTGTTCGCACGCTCCGTGCCAACTGATCGGCGTACTCTGTTCTCCTTCAGGTGCATGCTTTTTCTTGCTCACTTGATTTTTTTGTTTTTGTGTTATGGATTACTAAACATATGATACGTTCATGAAATAGGGAAAAAATCGTTTGTTTTTCGTCGGTGCGGTTTTTATTTTAGAATTAATAATAATAATAATGGTATATTTCCCAACGCATCTGTAAAAAACACGCTGAGATGAGCGTTATCAGTACACACATTTTAACGTGAAACCCATAACGTACACATAATAGTTAATTGTACAATACAACAATAATGGAAATAAATTCACAAAACGGACAATAATACAAGAAAACTCTGGTTTATGAAGAAGTATTTGGCCCACTTTTCTCCAAAATGATAGCTCACAAAATTTCCAATGTTCGATAAAAAATAATGAATAGTTACATTAATTTTCGCTTCACAAGGTCAACGTTGGCCTTATGTTCAAGGTCGTGCCAGAAAAAAAAAAGATTTTCAGGATGGAGGAAATGATCAGTGGAGGAATTTCGCCATCATTTGACGTAGACGGTTCCGGAAAAATGTGTAGAAACGTTTGTGATGATGGAGGAAGATAGGAGGGTCCCAATTTTTCCGGAGAAATGGACGATCTTCTGGTCTGGGCTCAGTTATTTCCTCAAAATCGACGGAATTTAACGGGCCTCGCGACTTGGCCAACTAGAACGAGGTTTTGATTTTCCGGACGTTATGGAATGTTGTATTGCGTTAGAATTTACCGTGGAATCAAGAATGGAAAGCAGAATTACTTGATAAACAGGA
>LUCH01005419.1:0-18120 GCA_013368495.1 Paragonimus heterotremus | reverse complement strand
CCTAAAATTAAATTAAAAAACAATCACTCATTTATTAACATGGAACGATTAACTATTAATCGAACATAAACATATACTTGACATGAAAACGCATAGGTGCAATCACAACATCCACCATGAATATTTTCAACGTTCGCGCGAAATGAGGGACAAATCCATTAACGGTCGGTTAAAACAAACTTTTCAACGCTCGTCAACATTTTCGTCTCAGAAACGGATGATTTTCAGTTTTTTAAAAGATGCCACCGAAATATTGCCCCATATTTCCGGATCCTTCATGAATTCGCCGTTTTGGGAAAGACTTTGCTCCGTACGGATAATTTTCAGCAAATATCCATATATGTATTCATACATGGAATTGTGAGTTTCCGTATAAAAACTTCTTTTAGTTTCGGATATACATAATATACGTACGTGTACATATATATTTTCTATATATATATGTATAGGAAGTGAAATTATATACGGGGAATCACACTACTATAAGCATCACGTACGTACGTATGCGTTCTTTTTAACTGGGCATCTTTTGGTATATCCATGTGTACGCCAACTTAAATTTCTCCATCTCGATCTAGAACGGCAAATTGATCAATGGGAAAATTGCGTTCCTGGGTAAATCGGCGTCTTATTAAGCTTTGCGAGTTAAAATTTTCGCGGATACGAAAGGAAGTGCACTGTCCTGTTACGCAGTTAAAGTTCAACCTGTGCGCGCTTGCTGGTTATGACCGCGCGTTACACTATTTAGGTTGTTTCACCGAACCTTGAAGGTCACGACAACTGTCCTTCAGATGCATGAATAGTTAACGCGCACGGATCGAACTGGAAGTAGTAATTATCACGTGGTTGCTTTATACACCTTCCAGGCCGCCACGTCAACGTCGTACACGAGGACCTTGAGTTAACGGACGGTCAGACAAGCAAGGAGGACAGTTGCATTCAAACTACCTCTGCGTGTTGCGTAATGCATTCTTGGACACAATCTTTGTGTGCTTTTCTGGTTGTATGCTACTGTGTCAAATGCTTCTTCATAAATTGAAATTGCTTTCCCATTTTATGATTCTTGATTTTTATTCTTGCAGTCAGTGCGCGGTGAATTTACTAATTATGCGTATAGTAAGCATCTGGGTGGATCGCATTATGCTGTGTGTAATCGGTAGACCGTGAATATCTCCGTTATCTTCCAGTTAAAAATACCTCATAGCTGTTAAAGTTGTTAAAGTTTTGTGACATGATGCAGGTCCTAAAATCTTACAAAATTGTTCTCTGAAGGTCTCTTTGTTTCAGTCTTCCGAAGACATAAGCAAGGAACTTGCGGTAATGCAATCGCATAGGGATTAATGGAAAAGCAACGCAGAGTCGCATTCTACGTTATTTCGGAGAATTTAAGCTAAAATGTAACGGAAATCGATGTCATAGACATGGAAACACATGCTCTTATTTAAATTTGGATATAATTAAGCAAGGTAGCGTGATTTCAATTTCGATATTCGAACTGCTGTTGAAGCATGAGTACCAAGCTTTTTATAAAACTACAAACGTGAGGAGCACCTATAACCTACTTTAACGTGGGGCAATTCATCATGCTTCGTCACTCGTTGGTACAACTGTTGTTAACTTTTCTACGAAATCAGGATGTCCTCTGGAACTGAGACGAGTTGATGTGCAGAATGAATTATATTAAAGAGCATTCCCGGTTGGAAAGATAACGACACATATAACGGCAATTGTGTAGTTCGTCAGTGTGATGCATCAAGGTCGAAGCGAGTTGGAGGCGAACATTCAGGCGCAAGAAGAGATTTTTCAAATTTTTCATGAAATAGTCAATCGCATATCACGAGACAAATATACATATCTTATCAAGTACGGTGGTTGTGTTGCAATGAGAAAAATCAGCAATACCTAGAAGTTGTTAATATTCGCACTTTTGTTTAAAAACATGTGTCGCTATTTTTTCGAGAATAGATTTCACGTTCTGAAAATGCCTCTACTGGAATTTACGTGGTGGAACATATATTCCTACTTAGCAGAAACGTTCGATTCTGCGTGGTCTAGTAGATATAATGAAAGTTACAATTCACAGCCACGTTGCATTTGCATTGCAATGTACACAAAATATCAGATCAATTCTTAATGAATGCATGCTCCCACTTTTGCTGGTTAGTCATTCACCTGAATTATATGTTCACCCTGGTTCCCTTATAATATCTGCGGTGGGAAAGTGCCTCCGTTATTACCTGGTTGTTTCTACTTACGGTATGATGTAAACATGGGTAACACGTCTCAGCCTATCAGTAACACCGTGAGTATTGTTTTGTTTGTTGCTTACTGATCATGCTTTAAGGCAGCTAGCCATGTATTCGTAAGTGCTCATTTATCTGACGGATAATGACAAATTTTGATATTGGTTATTTATTCGACGACAACATCCAGTCCAACTTCAGCAATTTCTGCTGCAACCCTTCTATCTTCGTATCATGGACGACAATGATTCCGGTGATAGTTTGTCTATGCTTCCGCCAGCTGCAGAAGTCACTGACGGCCACCAATATGTTATCTCATTTTTGGCCACAACTGAACGAGATCACTACTTCTTCTCAGCGGTCTATTATGTATTCTCCCGTTTTCTGTCTATCAACGTGGATCGTAGGTTGAGCGAAATGCACGGAGCAGCTACTAGTGTGAACACATGCTACACACTTAAACGTTGATCATAGCTTAATTGAAGTGGACGGAGCACGTACTCGTGTGAACGCACACTACATACTTAGGCGTTGACCATCGATTGAGTGAACTAGACAGAGCAGCTACTGATGTGAACGCAAATCATTTAAGATGCTACGTTATCTGCGACCAGTTTTCGTTGATCGGATCCGAGACAGCCTCCTTGTTTGCGCACCTCATGACCTAAATGGAGTTTCGTGAGATGCAGAGATAGAAGAAAATTTCGTCCGACGGAATCCATAATATCACATTCAGATGTTAGGTCCACTCACGTAATTACGACAGCCCAATCATCGCACGCACCCGTCCATATGCCTCTTCAAGATCCAGGTGTGCCATCCCAAGAGCTCCACGGTTTTCGGACCAAGGGTCATCATTTTGGCCTGATGTTAATGACACTGCAGCGCCGAGCGAGTACAACAACCCAGGAAAGTGTATCGTTCAACGTGTTTGTAATTCATTTTTAGAATACGGAGTTGCAGCCCTGGGGTTAAGGGTGCGTGCTACGATGGGGTTGCCGTGGTATCTGCAGTGGGTCCAACATCCGAATATGATGCCGTGGATTACGTCGGAAGATAATTACTTCTGATTGTTCAGCATTTTTCATGGTGGACTGACCTGGGAACAGACAAAATACAGCCAACTCATAATTTCTCATCCGAAGGCGTGTTGGAAGAAGCGGATAACATTATTTAAGGCAATTATGTCGTTCGCCGGTATAGTGTTTCAAGGCCGAAACGAGTTGGAAACGGCCATTTAGGCGCGAAAAGTGATTTTTCAAATTTTTCATGAAATATTGAAATGTATATTACGGGACGAATATATATATATAGATTTAACTCAATATAGTAGTGGTGTTGCAATGAGAAAAATCAGGTGTACCTAAAAATTGCCCACATTTGCACTTTTGTTGGAAAAAATGTCACCACTTTTTTCGATAATGTTGGCTTTCCTAATCGATGTGACTTTCTGAAAATGCTTCCATCGGAATTTTCGTAGTGGAACACATCTTTCCATCTTGCGAATACGTTCCATTTCATGCGGTTTTAGAGATATAATAGATTTTGTAATTTTTGACCACGTTGTGTTCAAATTGTATTGTACACGAAATATCACATTAATTCCTAATGAAGACTGTGTCGCCACGGTTGTTGCTTAGTTATACATCGGAATTATATGTTCCGCCTGTTTCCCTGATAGTATTTCCGGTGGAAAACGGTCTACGTTATCACCTGGTTGTTTCTACCTACGGTGTGGTGTAAACACGCGTAACACGTCTCATCTTATCATTAATAACGTGCGTATTGTTTTGTTTGTTGCTTATTGATCGTGTCTTAATGTAGCTGACCATGTGTACGCGAGTCAATGTTCACTTATCCGACGGATAACGACCAATTTTGGTGCTCGTTAGTTATCCCACGAAAACATTGATTCCCACTTCTACCGTTTCAGCTACAACCCTTCTATATTCGGAACATGGACGCTTATGATTCCGTTGACTGTTGGTCTATGTTTTCACCGGCTGCAGATTTTACTGACGGATACCAGTATGTTATTTCAATTTTCTCCCGTCCATATGCACCCTGTTAGATCCAGTCTGTCACCCCTGGTGATCTCCGTCTGTCAGACCACGGGTCACCAATGTGGCCTGATGGTAGCGACATTTCAGCGCAAGACGATAGCACTATCCAAAGGAAGTGAATTGTTTAGCGTGTTTCTACTTCATGTTTGTAATACGGAGTTGCAGCCCCGGTGTTAAAGGTGTATGCGTTGATGAGACTGTCGTAGTAACTGCGCTGGTCTCAACATCTGGATGTGGTGCTACGGATTCTGTCGGAAGGTGGTTTCTTTTAACTGTTCTCCATGGTTGCAGAACTCGATTTAGGTCTCGAAGTGTGCAGACAAAAGGTGCTGTTTCGCAGCAGATCAACGCAAGCCGGCCGCAGATTACGCAGTGGTAGTATTCATTGTCAGCTTAATGATAGCCTCGTCAACGGAACCGATGTATTTCACAGACTTCGTCGTAAGCTGGAGGGGGCATCGGCTAGGCCTATTGCTGTAGTCTCTTGGGTGTTTTGGAGATAGCAATCTTGGGCTTACTCAGAGACCTATGCGCAGTGGAAACAGAAGGAAACGTTTGAAAAAGCCAAGGTTATATTAATCGAGTTGGCACGACACGGTGCTTTGAAGAACAGCATGATTTGCGTACGCCGTGCTTCTGCTATTTTAGTGAGGGATGGTTCTGTGTTGGATAACTACCAGTGAAAGTGTGAACAATGTAAGCGGCATTATTCCGTTCGAAAATATTCCATTTCTAGAAATACACGTCTGACGCTAGAGGAAGCATTCACAATTTTGCTACACTGGTCGTTTAAAAATAGCATAACATTCGCAGCCGCAACGTTGAAAATAGGCCTCAAAACAGCCGTTATGTTTCATCGTCGCATACGCCTGGCAGTGAGCATGGTAAGTCCAAGCAAACGGTGACATGAGTTTCAGGAACAACGTTCCTATTACGACGGAATTGGGGGAATTCGCAAAAAAGATGGAATCCACTCCATTGTCGAAATAGATGAATCACTGCTTATGAAAAGGGAGTGCCACTGTGGGTTTCACTTCCCGAAGACGGGGGTACTTGGTGGCATTGAAAGAGAGACGCGAAAAGTGTTCATGGCGTTCTGCACTGGGAACGGACGGAATACAGACACCTTATTACCCACAATCCGAATACATGTCCGGGTAAACCTGTTACATTATTTCATTCCTTTGTATTCAGCAGAACACCATAATAATCACGGACGATTGGAGAGCATACAGAGTTCTGGATGAAATCGCTCATTACGAGTATTGGACGATCAACCACTTGGAAAATTTTGTGTATACCATGAATTGTGTGATCCACACACAGAATATAGGGAACCTTTGGTCCTCTGCTAGGAAGGATTTTCGTTCTGTTTCTGAACGGCAGTTCCAGTCACACCTTCAAGGTATTATTTGGCGAAAGCGAAATCCTGGAAACATGATTGGAAGACTGCTGTTCACATTGTCTCATACTGATGTGTTCTGAATTATATAATGTACATTGACATTTTTGAACGCGTCTGTCTTTCCGATTCGTGCGTACTGCGGTGACATTTGTAGCTGCTCCGTTCAGTATGCATTATGCGTCCAGTTGACTTAAGCTATGATCAACGCCGAAGTATGCTGCATACGCTCAAGCTAGTAGTTGCTCCGCCCAGTTGACTTAAGCTATGATCAACGCCTAAATATGTCGCTTATATTCATGCTAGCAGTTGCTCAGTCCAGTTGACTTAAGCCATCAACAACGTTTTAACGAAGAACGCTGAAAAATTCAAAGTCACCTTATATTGCAACCCCTTCAGAATAAGTTAAAACGATATCCGTCGGTTCCGGCAAAAACTGGGATAACATACTGGTATCCGTCAGTAAAATCTGCAGCCGGTGAAAACATAGACCAACAGTCAACGGAATCATAAGCGTCCATGTTCCGAATATAGAAGGGTTGTAGCTGAAACGGTAGAAGTGGGAATCAATGTTTTCGTGGGATAACTAACGAGCACCAAAATTGGTCGTTATCCGTCGGATAAGTGAACATTGACTCGCGTACACATGGTCAGCTACATTAAGACACGATCAATAAGCAACAAACAAAACAATACGCACGTTATTAATGATAAGATGAGACGTGTTACGCGTGTTTACACCACACCGTAGGTAGAAACAACCAGGTGATAACGTAGACCGTTTTCCACCGGAAATACTATCAGGGAAACAGGCGGAACATATAATTCCGATGTATAACTAAGCAACAACCGTGGCGACACAGTCTTCATTAGGAATTAATGTGATATTTCGTGTACAATACAATTTGAACACAACGTGGTCAAAAATTACAAAATCTATTATATCTCTAAAACCGCATGAAATGGAACGTATTCGCAAGATGGAAAGATGTGTTCCACTACGAAAATTCCGATGGAAGCATTTTCAGAAAGTCACATCGATTAGGAAAGCCAACATTATCGAAAAAAGTGGTGACATTTTTTCCAACAAAAGTGCAAATGTGGGAAATTTTTAGGTACACCTGATTTTTCTCATTGCAACACCACTACTATATTGAGTTAAATCTATATATATATATTCGTCCCGTAATATACATTTCAATATTTCATGAAAAATTTGAAAAATCACTTTTCGCGCCTAAATGGCCGTTTCCAACTCGTTTCGGCCTTGAAACACTATACCGGCGAACGACATAATTGCCTCATTCAATCCTTTCGCTTCCACTCAACAACCATAGTAATCACGCGCTAATGGAGAGCCTACAGAGCTTTGGATGAAACAGCACATCAGGAGCACTGGACGGTCAATCTTTCAAACAATTTCGTGGATCCTGAGAACATGATACATTCGGACAATATGGAAAATCCGTGGTCCTTTGCTAAGATGCACTTTCATTTTATATTTTGATGAAGCTAATGGCAGTTCCAGCGACATCTTCAGGGGACCACTCGGCGAAAAACGACATCCTGGAAACATGATCGTCAAAATGCTGTCCACCTTGTCTTACACGAAAATGTTGTGAACCATATAATATGCGTCGGCATTGTTGCACGCGTTTGTTATTCCGATTGATATGCATTACGTTGATATTGGTAGCTGCTCCGTCCGGTTGACTTAAGCCATGATCAACGCCCATGTATGCAGTATGTGTTTACACTAGTAGCTGCTCCGTGCAGTTCACTTAAGATGCGATAAGCGTATCCATCTTACCTTACAATGTATGCTAAACTGTTCTCCACGCCAAGACACATGACTGCCTTGTCCATTTGTCTTACCCTACGAGTTAAGCCAAACTGTACTTCATGCTTGGACACTTAAAACTGCCCCAACCATTTGTCCCACTTCACGAGTTATACCAAACCGTTCCCTACACCGAAACATATGGGCGGACGAATGAAGTCAGTGGGGACGACAACGTGGGGATAGAATTCCGAGCTGTGTATTTGATAATTGCGGATAAATGTACATACTACCTCCGTTTTTCAGCACAGAATGTAGCCTTCGGTTTTCATGTGTTATTGGTGTTCTCCCGGATGATTGAAACCGTGTATCACATGAAGTCTTCATCATGTCGTTCATCGCATCTGATGTCTGCAAGAGATCTGTGTATGCATATATGAAGGAACTTACTTCCTGCAATTATATCAACAGGATAGTCGCTCCAGGTGATGTTGATTCGTGCTTTCCTCGGCCTGTGTGCAAGCGGCACACCGTCAGCGGACCGGTCTGAGCCAACATTCGTTGTGGGTGGTGTGCTAGACTTGCACTCCATTGTCATTGGGGAAGTGCGAACAACGTTTGAAGTAGAGGGGAATGACAAAAATAAGGATTTCAAACGTGCACTTACCAGGCGACTCGGGTTGGAGCTGTTTGCCACAGGATGGACAATCATTTTCGTCTGACTTTTGGTGTGAAAATCAGCTGATCTGCATCACAGCAATAGCTGTCTATCTGTACGGGGTCGCCGCAGTTGCCACACGGCAGTCCTGTTTCGGACTCCCTCACCTACCTCGACCGAACATTTGGGCAAGTCGTATAATGGTAAATCAGTCTTGGCAGGCCCCACTATCTTACTGGCAAAAAGTAAGTCACCGCCGTGCGGCTGTTACAGTCACGCAGTTTTTCAAGTAGATGATGCGGGCTCTAGAGTGACGGTTAAAATTGTCGGCAGCAAGCGACCGAAGCTGTGGGCCTAACAACCGTCGAATTGGCATGTTGCATCCTGTCAGCCACCGCTCACGAATGAGGACGTGACCTCTGTAAAGGGAAATTAAAGCAACAAAGGATTTTACCGTAGTAGTAGAAATGTTTCCGAAACACTGACAGAACTTGTACGCATGAAAGCCACATTGAAAGGGGAAAAGTACATTCACGTGTGCCCTGTACGCTATCCACGACGAAAGCGTCGCCATCTTGTTGTACACGAAACTACCATGTTCAAGGTGATTACTAGAGAACCGCTCACCTTGCACCAAGATACCGTTTCGAAAGCGAGTCCTGGAGTCCGTCCGTTCAGATGGTTCCGGGCAAGATGACTTGCGAGCGCGGTCATTCTGTGAGAAATATTCTTCAGGTACCAGTCAACATCCACAATCTCACGATGGTCGCCTCCATAGGTGGTTTGCAGTTCATACTCCCACAGCAGCCACCCGCCGTGGATCCATATTTTCTGGGTGGCGACGGATAGGATGTCTCTTGGGTGCGTCCGCTTCTTCAGCCGCCCGTTTGCACACTACAGCTTATTATGCGTTCGACTGCCAAAATAGACAGCGTCGCTTTGTGCATGGATGGCACACATCGGCTTGGTGTATAGCCGATTACACAACAAATCACTCCGAAACTTCCTTTCCGTTCCGCTGACGATATACACATCATGTTTGAACCTACTGTAAACAGTGTAAGAGCGTAAATTATTTTTCCTCGTTGTCTACTGTAGCTATTCGGTGGAAAAGATGACGACTGTGAAGAGTTTTTCTTTTGAAAAATATGACGGACAAAGTTTACCCACTCATATGCTTGCCTACGTCATCACGTATATGAAAGCAACATAGCAGGATGTTGCAGCCGAACACCACATGGGATGTTCTCATTTGTGCGGACATCTCATCCATAACAAATGTTTCCACCGCGATGTGATCGTCCATCATTCCCCGAAAATTTCGAACAGTATACGTAGTAAAACATAATTCTCATCACGTACGTACCCGTACATCACCGGCCAGCCGTGTCCCACACCGTCTGTTACGAGGGACTGATATAACTTCCAGCTTCGAAAGTATGAGGAAATGTACAAGGATACACTTGTGCCTGTTTATCCCGTGGATGGCATCCACATTCACAACATGCGGAAAACGTCGGAATAGTTCAATCTGCATTCGCTGGGCGAAGCTGATATGCGTACATCTGTTGCCTCCATCCTTCATGGTGCACACCACACCCATCGTACTAATCACCGACAGCACCACAGCAAGGTTCTCCAATGTTCCGTGACCAACCTTGAATAGCCAACTCACTCGACATTGCAAGCTTTAACTTGCAAGGGATGTATCCAACGTCAACGGTTGTGATGAACTCCTCATGAACGTCCGTCACGTACTGCTTAATGCCAGCGGTTGGTGTACTGTGCTGGAACAAATTCCTGCATTCGTTCAATTCAGTGATGGTGGTCACCGTCGTTCACCCGAGTGAACGATTCGTAGGATGGGACCCATGTGGTAGACGACTGGTGGGGTGATAGTTCTCCAACTCAAAAGAGGTCATAACAAGACAAGCATCCTGTCGGACCACACGAAGTGGTCCTCTGCAACATGTGTCGCGAGACCTGATTTGTAAAACTGACCACAGTTAACACACTAGACACGTCACGCACCCCTGAATACACTCCATTGCTTTCATACTTCGTACAACCATAATAAATCTGCGCGGTTTCCAGGAACCCATGTCACATTACCTTATCGTACTTCAAGGCAGTTTGCGGTCTACAGCTCGTCCCACGAACGGAAATAACGCCCACCTCGTCCATGTACCTCTGAAGACACTCCTGGAAGTGCGAGAAAGTGCAAAATTCGCGATCCTCAGACTGTAGCATGTAAGCCAGGTGTTTCTACTCTGATCGTTCGGCACACCTGCGGACCAACTGTGGGTCAACGTGGGGACATCCGGGAATAGCTTTTTTCCGAAGCAGGGGTTCCAACAACTGTCCTGTGAAAGGAAACAACAGGAAACAAGCATGAGCCAAAGGCCCAGTAAGCCAATCACACGACTTACACAAACCAAACCTAAAACGGCGCCGACAACACAGCAGCAGGCTCTGTTACGCAATTCAACTTCAACCTGTGCGCGCCCGCTGGTTTCGACCGCACGTTACAAAACATTGCTTTGAAAGTCACTATATAATCCATTTCCTACAAACAAAAAATAAAAACTTAAAGTACTAAACAAATGACAAAAGTGAAAAATAAGTTGGAAACAACCTTAACATTCTTGTGCTAACATCGCCACACGCAATCAACCACAACAACAACAGCCATATCGATTTTCGAAAAATAATTAAGACAAGACAGTTTTCAATTAATGGTCGGTTAAAACAAGGAGATATGAGTCCATGACGCAGAGTTCAATGATTTCAATTTGCGCACCAGGTACCAAGCTATTAAATCGACCATTTCCAGGAAAATAGTTTTTCCCCAGCACGACAGCTCAGAAACTCACGGCCTACGACTAGCATTCATGTCGCCTTACAGTATGTACACTGATCGCGTTTACCCGAGCATGTCTCTCACAGGTGCGTTGAAATATATACTGTTATTATTATTTTGTGGTCCACTGTGTCCAATTTTTCTACAACACAGGAAAATCCAGTTGACAAAATGTCCGCTCGGTGTGTGTAAAAACTGAAACTCATCTTACGGACAAATAAAGTGGCTGATTTGAGGCTCACAAGAAAATCCCGGAAGTGTCGAAATTTCCGCACTACCCTGTAGATATTCGTCCTCGATTTCACTATAAGAAAGAAGACATCAGATGATCGCCAGTGTACAAAAATCCGAAGTAAGCAATTGAATTGCGCTAAAGATGTGGGCACTAGGTCGTTACACTAAAAAAATTATAATGAAGTACAAACCTAAGTAGACACCCGTCTCCGTGGCTTTTACTTCTAGTAATACATAAAGATGGTCTCGCTCCATTGTTCGCCCAAGAATCAAAGCTGGAGGTAGTAAACCAGGATCGAACGATCACAACTTCCCAATGCATTACTGGAAACATGTGTTTAAGTTCTGAACAATAGGATTTCGAAAGAGATCACGAGTTGCAGTTAGACATGAGAAACTAACGTGTATAAGGCCTTCACGACGCGGTCATTGAGATCAACGGTATATCTGGTCTCAGTGACTACTTCTTTCCGCGGCTTCTGAAGTTCATCAGCCGCGTGTTAATGTAAACCATTTTTTACACATGCGTGGAATGTGCAGTCAGAGAGGATTTAGGCGAAGCTATTGCAATCAACCAGCCTAAAATTCCTGGATTTTGATTTTAGAACCGTCCGGACTAAGTGACTAAGTTCGAAGTCTTCAACTGTTCAGCCGTAAAGTAATACTCAGTTTCCACCTTGTCCGTTAGGCTACTTTTGATATTGGTGCTCTTGGTTTGATCATTGTTGAAAGTCGCCTCTAATTTCACTATCTTCCTTAAATAGTCTACACTGAATATCTTTATTCTTATTTTAGCTACTGTTACCATTTCAAGTTGAACATCACCCACAATTGATCGCAGCTGTCGCATTCCCATAGACTTTCCAGTCGGCCCCTTTCGAGAAGAATCACTAGACTCGAGTTCCGCTCTCACTAGAGTTCGTCAGTAGTGCATATCATCGCCACTGCCGGGACTTGATCATTACTCACAAGCGAAAGTGGTTGAGTGTCCATATATGATGATCCGGTCTCGCCTCACGTGAGGTCAATAGCACAGTGGTAAACACGGTTGCCTCATGAACACCATGTTACTGCTTCCTCTACTGTTACGTGGTCTGGGCTCTGTAAATTTTCAAGTGCCAAAATCAGACAAGTTCCCAACATATTTTTTATTGATTAACCGACATTGTCCATCATTCCTCGACCCTGTAACAGTCTTTTTGCTCCGATTCACCAAACCGCCATTTGGTTAAATGGACTGAATGCCGTTCTGTCGTTTCCCATCACTGGACGATGCCTTGTTGTCCATTTCGTCACACAAGTACATTTTTCGTTCACATTTTGAGGATCTTCCACATCCGAGGTGAGGAACTGAATCTAGTTGCATACATAGTTTATTAGTAACGTATAAGTCAACTTTTTATCAGCAGCTTCTCATCAATCGTTCCAAAGATAAGTTATCGTTTTACCGCAAAAAACTGAGGAGAGACATTCACTGAATTGCCAGATGGAGCGCGATTTGGCGTGAACTTGAATAGCCAGCCAACAATGTCATGTCCACTCCTTGTATCTGTGAGATGTTTGTGACTGATTTTTTGCAAAGCCCTTGCACATTTTCGCGCTGTAATATGTTAGTTGATCCAACACTAAGTCACAGTGAAATTCGGTCAGTACAAGCTAGATAACGTAAACAACAGGACTTTTGGCCACCATATCACAATTACCTGAATCCTTGTATTAAAGAATGGAATCAAAGCTACCTACGAAAATCCTGGGTATAATTTATTTTGAACACTATCTTTCTGATCAGTCTGGTCAACAATTATATGTGTTTTTTCATTCCATGCTGACAGTTGGATAGACGGCTGATGAAAGGGTTGATCTGCTGAGAAGAGGCCGAACTTCAATTTAGGATCACTACACAGTTTGTTAAATTTTGGAACGCGTCGCTAAAGTAGTTGTCTTTAAGAATGCCTATCAGAACGCAGCTCCGTCAGTAATACTCAAATCTTACGTCAACATCGTGGGTGCTGAATCAAACCAGTTTCTTGCCAACTGCCCGCGACATTAGCCATTTCTCTCCGACTGATTGCAATAGGCTTTGTTTTCCCGAAGAATTTTTGACACTGGGGTAGTTCCAGTTTAATTACGTATCCATCAGCTTAGTCATTTCGTGGCAAATGCATTGTTCATGGTTAAAACCGACTGCAAACACCTAACCCTCTTTCTAAATAATCTATCCGAGGACTTTCCAGAGAAAAGTCAGTCTTGAATGCTAGATGTAGACCGCGATTTCTCCAGTTATACTGGGTAAAAAATTATTTAACCGCACAATTCGCTTTATTAACCTGGTACCTGGTTCAAAAGTCCGAGTCGCCGAAATCCGCGTCATGGACTAATAACTGTTTGTTTTAACTGACTATCGGTTGAAAACGTCCTTATGGTGAAGCATTTCTGTAAATCGGTACTACTGCTGTTATTGTGGTCGACTGCGAGCGGTAATGTTGAGACGAGAATGCTGAAATAACGTTTCAAACGTTTTGTTTTATTTTTAGATTTGTTTTACTGCCTAATGTTCAGGAAGTGGATTATGTTGCGGCTCTCAAGATGATGTCTGAGAATCATGGATTTCGCATTTTTTCACAGTTCCAGAAGTGTCTACAGAGGTACATGGAGGACGTGAGCGTTGTTCACGTCCGTGGGACGAGCCGCAGGTTGAAAACGGTCCATAAGCGCGAAAATGTAAGGCAGCATAGCTCCTGGGAAACCGTGCAGATTTATTACCGTTGTACAAAACATAGAAGGCGCCTGAGTGTTTGCAGGTGTGTGCAGCCCCTGGTAGCACACTGGAACAGCCGTTCCTCAAGTGATCTTTGAGTGTTCCAGCTAGACCACCCACCAAGAACAATTAATACATGGTTGATAGTATCTTTTGCACCGATGTTAGCTTTAGTAAACTCGCATACAGCCAGGTGATCAGTCATAACGCGTTTTTGTACAAAAAAGGTTTGTTTGAACGCACCAACACGCAGCATTTCACAGCGCGCCAATGAGGCAACTCGTCCATCTTGGATTTATCTTTGGTAGTTGGTATGTGGAGTTTTCATCTGCCAGTTGATTGCGCCACAATACATTGCTGACAAGTTCTACATAAAAATTAAGCTGATGTAGCTTTCAAGATTTTCTCGGTGAGTTGTTATTGTATCTTGCTTATTAGGCGAGATATTCCACTTTAATGCGTACTACTAACTTGCTTTTTGTAGGAAGCGGATTTTACACAAGTCCAGTGGAATTTCCTACATTATTTCGGATGCATTCATAACTGAATGTTTCATTTTCTGAAGCAACTGTAAGTTCTCTGTCAAATAAGTTACCACTGTATCTTGCTTATTAGCCGATATATTCCACTCCTAGTGCGTGATAATGACTTGTTTGTTTCAAAGATATCAAGACATACGGACATTGACGAAGAACTGGATGTTCATTTTAATGCATTGGACTACTCGGTAACTGTCCGCGATCTGTTTATTTTTCACTATAAAAATTGTTTGATCATAATGGTTTTTTCAATACGTCCAAGATTCATGAATTTTGCTGCTCATTTTTTGAAGGCAGACGGTAGCTCTAACCGTGGTTGGGTATATTAAGCATTCGAGATGTAGACGATATTTCATGAAGTCGTGCTATACGGCTGCACGTAATTTTTCTCTCGACTGTTCCCTGAGTGCTTCCAAAGTGTCTCCTTAGAACTATCAAGAGTTACTCGAGGAACGCTGAAGGACCACTCAGGGAACGCTCACAGATCATTCAAGGAACAGTCGTGCTACCAGGGACGTGTCAGGCCAGTTAACTGTTGTTAGTTTCAATAATTCAGTTCTCGCGACACATTACAGATCACGATTTCACGTGGTCCCGCTTTCATACCAGCGCGAATCAGTGTAACCTGGAGCGATTATCTTGTTGACAGACTTGAAGAAAATGAGTTCCTTCATAAATGCGTACGCAGTTATCTCGCAGATGTCAGAGTTGGTAAGCCGCATGACGACGACCTTATCAGACACAAGGTTGTAGTCACCTTGAAGGGAACCCAGAAAGCGTGAAGACCACTGGCTACATTCTGTGCCAAAGAAAGGTGGGGGTGGTATGAATCCTTTTCTCCTGGCTTCAAATACATAAATCACGTTGATATCCCCACGTGTTCGTTCTCAATGACTTCACTCGTCCACCTAGGTGTTTCGGCATAGGGTAGTGTTTGGATTGATCAGTGAGCTTGGACAAATGGACGGAGCAGTTATGAGTTTCTAAACATGGAGTACCACTTGGTGTAACTCGTATGCTAGGACAATTGCACAGGAAGATCGTAAGCTTTAAAGTGGGAAGTACTCCTCGAGGTCGTTCATTCAGCACCCTGTTCGCATTCCAGCGTACGGCACAATTCCATGGAAAAGTTTACAACGATTAGCTTTGTATACCGAATATAACTAAGAAAATACCACCTAATCGTCAAGTTTCTGCGCTTAATCCTACGGTGAAACATGTTTACCGGCGTATTTAACGTTTATAGCACTATAAAAGCTTAGTCTTTATGAACCAGCAACGGTTTAATAGGCGGAAATGTAATCACGTTTACCTGCTCAATTTCACCCAAATTTCAATCGAATCATGTTTCCACATGCATGGTACCGATTTTCATTTTGTTCCACTATTGATTCTCCGGAATAAAATGCGAATTTTGATTACTTTTCTATTAATCCCCATACCAGTCAACTACCGCATAAATTTCATCTAAGTCTTCGGAAGATTGAACCAATACGGTTTTGCATCAACAGAGTTTTACGATTTCAGGAGCTGGAACACGCCAAAAAATCCCTTCAGTAACTTGAAAGTCATTTTCACCCCAAGGATTGCGGAGATATTTCATGTGCATCCGTGTTACCTATACGTCAACTGGCTCCGAAATGTTCTTTCAGAGAAGGAGCTAAAAACCTTTGTCTCACACTTTTCTGGAGCCCTCTGAACGCTTAAGCGAATGCACAAGGTGTTGGTAATTCCCTGGCCGTACTCAAACGATTTCTCGATCCTCTATTTCAGCTTACCCACAGTAGATACATTCAACTGAGGGCCGAGAATGTAGCTGTGATTTGGTTACCATATCATCAAAGGGACAAGGCGTTCTTATAGATTGAAACTTCGTTCCAATGAGGTATTTTGGAGCTTGAGAAGAAAGACCGACAACTATGGACAAGTACTCCTTAGAGTGTCGTCGATTCAGAGGTACCTTGGCGCTAACCTTCTTGGCGTCCTGAACATCTATGCCGATGAACGAAAAACGGAAGAAATAACACTGCTTTGATAAGTGGTTTTCTTGAACTGAAGGCCTCACGTGACGAATGTGAATACAAGCAGTTCTTTTGTGGCAATTTGTACTGTTAGGCTTGTTGTCCATGAGCGAACTGTTTCTACTAAATCCGAATCCATTTTCAAGGCTTGCTCTGATCGAATCTCATAACCTTAGTTTGGAAACCGTACGCTTTTCCCTATTCATCCGGTAGCAAGAGACATTGATATACTACACATCAAACTACGGAATTCTCACAAGCTCCTGCATGTCACTCCCGGATCCTTAGGTTTTCTTCTCCTCCGATCTCGGTCGAAATTTTTAAAGATTCACGTTTTGTTTACTGTTATTTCTAATACATATCAATGGCCCTCTGGACCTTATTTTCAACGATAATACCCTTCATGCTGACGACTGAAAACTCTGGAATCCTCGTGATTTCAATTGACTACTGCTGGGTCTTGATAGCATCGATCGTTGGCAGATGACTGAAGTTTCCCTCTAAAAGGCAGCAGACGGGTGCACATATCACTCGGAAAGGACTCTAAAAACATATTTATGGTACGCAGTACACATGGTGCAGGAGATATCACCAACAGAGACATGAAGATATACCTAGGGATTTCGATATCGTCCGGCTTATCCTCCACTTTTCAACACAAGATACCCGCTCGTTAAAGTGTTAAAGTAGCCTTTTACCGCATAGACAGATATGCTTTTCAAACACTATGAGGTCCACACCAGATCATTGCCTGAGGATTGTAATCAAGCCAGAGGGTTACATACTCACCGCTGCATGTGTTCAGATGGTAGCCACCGAATTGTTCATTCGAGACGTTTCTCTTACGAGTCCCGATTTGAGAATTTTCATCTCTATCCACCTGAGTTTTGATGGCTCCATGGCAACTTAATCATTCCACAGTGTCTCTTTAACGCAGGACTCGTGCAACAATTCTTTATCTTTGTGGGTGACCCTAGTCTAAGAGGCTACAGGAAGGAGCTCTGCAAGCTCCGAACTAAGACCTTTCTTTGACCACAGTTTTTTCTTACAGGGTCGTTAGTCACTGGAATGACCTTTCATCTGAGGTTGTTAGTTGCGGTTGTGGGGACCCTTGCGAAATGTCATTAAAGCCCAACCTACTCATGACATTGTTAGGTTAATAGTTTTTTTCTGTTCACTTAAACATCAGAATTCCATTACCCAGCCAGCACAAATTACCTTATTGGTGGGTAATTTTTTGGGAAAATTACCCTAAAAATTACCCATTATCTCAGCGTGGTTTATTGAGACCACCAAATACAACCCAATCAGCAAAGATGGACTGCAAACGAAATTTACAGCGACTATGGTATTTTCTGTTAATTTCGTGGTCTGCATCTTGATGCGTAAATTGTTTAAGTGGTTGCTCCCATTTGTAATGGCTAGTGGGCGCCATTTCGAAGGTGGTTTGATTGGTTGATGGTAGGCGGCTTATTCCTTCTCTGTGGGCACTTCTCCCGTGTATTAACAATTGCATTTCTATGTGTGTTTGTTCGGTGATAATTTTCATCGGTACAGTAAAT